>VDFB02268834.1:0-124707 GCA_007258455.2 Sequoia sempervirens | reverse complement strand
CTCAATAAATAATTTTTTTTTTGTTGTTGTATTGCAATGGCTTGTTACATAGTTTATTTACTCACAAAGTGAAAACTTAGGAAAAATTACTTCAGTGAATGGTTGTAATGTTATAATGATCAACACCAAATGTACCAACAACAAACTCCAACCGTGTCACACACATAGACATCACATAGCTAACAAGAATAGGTCCCACATCATGATTGTACCTATTAATACCATCTCTCCACCTCAACATGACAACCAAACCAACAAAACAAGTGACTAAACCAAGCCACAAATTTAAATTCGTATCAAAGTTGAAGCATCTATGGGCATAGACAACCCACATTTAAGTCATATATGCAACCTATAAGTATAGACTGCCTACAACATTGCACAACTTGTAGATCCAACAATATAATATACAAATCCAAAAAAATATTGAAAACCATGTCAAATGATAGTAATCAAAGATGTACATGTGAGTATATAATGACTCAAACATCAAATCACTAAAAATTGAATAGTTATAAGCTCACAAAATCACCATAGTCAACAAGAATCCATAAAAAACTTAGATAGAAATAACAACAAATAAATCATGCCAAAACATTTTTAAACATGATCCATTGTGTAATGCTTTGAACAAGATTTTTGTCAATTATAAGAAGTCCAAAATCCAACTTTGTATGCACAAGTTATGACCTTTCCAAGCCTGAAAGCATCTCTTTGTCAAAATAGAAAAAAAATGGAAAAACCACTGATACCACAATGAAGTATACATAATCACCTTTCCAACGAGTATAAGAAGTTGAAAAATGGACACCCTGGGAGAAAGTTATGCCCACTGGAAAAAAGTTACTATTACGTGGTAGGTTGGTGGTCCTTTGGATGGCTTGTTGGTGGTGGTGGCCCACCCACAGGGCCAGACTCGAAATAATTATAAAATCTAATTTAATGTTTCACATAACAAAATTTTAGAAGTCAACTCGTGGGGGCTTTGCCATGGTTTGCCATGGGATTAGGTGGTTGGGGGCCAAAGCCTATTGACCTGGCACTGTCAGTCGTGGGGCCGATGCCAGTTGGCAGGCTGCAACCAAGGGGAAACGTGGGGTCTACGGATCACCTGACCCCAATTTTTTTTGACTTTTTTTTTAATTTTAATTTATATTAATTGAGTTTTTAATTTTTATTGCATGGATTTTAATTTTAATTTTTTACCTTGCAAATGAATTGATGACCGTATGACAGGGCAATGGGGGATTTTTTTTCATTTTTTCACAGTGACCTAAATAGGCCAAATCTAATGTCAATCTTTATCTCTTGGGTTCCTATATCCAATCTATTTTGTCCGAAGAGGCCATTTGAAATATTTCCCCTTATGGTGAACATTCATAAAAAAACCATTTTTCTAACAAAGATTCATAAACCTAGATCTACAAAAAATAACCACAAATTTGCAAATTCAAAACCTTAAATCTGCAAAAAAATAAACTACACAAAACCCTCATATCTTGCAATGTCTTTATTCTTTCCATGCAAGCCTTGGATTCAGCTATGCACTAGATTTACTCCAACAAGGGTTATACAAACCACAACAATGGATTTGATACCAAATGAAAGGAAATATACATCCACCCAAGAATATTTCCACATGACCCAAATAGAGAAATCTATGCAAACAATATTCATAATCCATATGCAAAAGAATAGACAACATGCCATCAAAGATGACACAAGATATACCATGGGAAAACCCTTAAGAGGGAAAAACCTATCCTCCAAAAGTATCCACCACTCATGTATTATTCAACAATAAAGATTACAATACATCTTCAAAGTTCTCCATAAACACATTTGAAACATCAAGCCCTCTACAAGCACTCCACGTGAACAAGCATGTAACCACACATCCCATGCCATGCTTCAAACCTCACAAATGCTAACAAGAGATGCTCTCAACCCTTTAGCCAAAATAGCCAATTAGCTTGTTGGAAACAAGCAACACTGAGAGGGTGGGGTGAATATGTGTTGTGCAAAAATTAGATTTATTATTCTGATCTTTAACCCACTTAAAACATTCAACCAAAAGAAATATGAAAAAACAGAAATCAAACAACCACAACACCA
Organism: Sequoia sempervirens; assembly: GCA_007258455.2. Classification (NCBI taxonomy): domain Eukaryota; kingdom Viridiplantae; phylum Streptophyta; class Pinopsida; order Cupressales; family Cupressaceae; genus Sequoia; species Sequoia sempervirens. The sequence goes on along the minus strand of VDFB02268834.1, from coordinate 122,592 downwards.
TAACACAAGGATTTTTACATGGAAACCCTATTAGGGGAATAACCATGGTGGATGGCCAATCCACAATATGATCTGAGTATACTCAAAAAGAAGTTTATAATAAGATAATGCACTTGCATTCAGGATCACTACCTAGAACTCACTGCTCAAAATAGAAAGGCACACTGCCTTACAAAGATTTGGATTAGATCCAAGAGAATGAATTGAGAGAATAACATCTACAAATGCTTGATTATAGTTCTGGTTAGGCTCAGTAGTCGATCTTCTATCCTTCTGACTGATTTTGCACTTCTACTCTGCTCTAACTTGCACCACAAAATCTTTAATGCATAAGTGAAATTGTGCATAAATTGCTCAATCACCCTTCTAATATTCACAACATGCATCGACACACCTTTTACATACACAAAATGATATAATTGAACATTTATATATATTTGTGACTAAGAATTTAATCGAAACCTTTTAGCTTCAATAAAACTTAAGAATATTTACAACTATTGGCTCAAATCATGAATAATATTAAATGCGCACCCACAACGGTCTATCATAACTCAACTTGGACCCAAATCAAGATGATCAAACATAAAAAAATTTGGGTAGACACTCCTCAAATATTCGCGACACCTAAAATCATCTGGGTCAGCCACAAAATACTGATGAATAGAAAGATATCCAACCGGACCTCCAAAATTGCATACAACTTGATACAAGGCATTGAGAATTCCAGACAACACAATAAATACATTGATTAACCTCCCATAAGATCCACAACTCAAAATAACAACAAAAAACTGCATGAGAATCGAAGAACACAAAACTGTCGGATGCTCTGTTCTTCCTGGTTGTCCTCAATCTGTCTGTTAGTGGAAGTAACTGATGATGTGTAGATCCAATCACCGACTAGGGTTCCCATCAATGACAAAACCAAAGTATATTTGCAGTGTCTCTTGCCAACAATCTCCCCCTTTGGCATTGATGGCAACACTAAGTGAAAAATGACTAAGTGTCAGAAATACCAACATGAATTACACTGCCACTTCAAAATCTCAAAAAGAATTTCAATCTTAGCTTAGAAATGCAACTCCCCCTAAGATGAATATGCATTTTTCACTGTACAACTCTCCCCCTTTGACATCAATGGAAAAATCGGGGAACCAAAAAGATAACAAAATTTCAAACTGTATAGGCATGATCTGGTAACTTACACAAATTGGAAAATATCTACAAAATCTCTCTTCAACATGCTCAAAATTGTGTCCCAAACCCTTTTGAAACTCTTTAGAATTGTTATGTGTCCACAAACTAAATAGGATTGAGTTTCTACAGTCTCGAGACTCATTGGGTCACTAACTGCCATAACATCTTTGGCTTCCTTTAAAGCATTCACCATTATTTCAATCTTTGGACCAATTAGTCCTCTTAGTTCACATGCTCTTCCTACAATCTTGTCATTTTCATGCTTCAAACTCCTTATTTTGTCAAGTAGAGATATTACTTGACCTTCTTGCTCACCAACATTGCCGACTAACAGATTAAAAGCATCAGAGATGGTAGCCAATTATTTTTCAAGAACCTTCACCTTCTTCTCATTGTCTTCAGTGAATTTGGACAAAATCAAACATGACTTATAGGATTTTCCACCTTCATATATAGAATCTTGAATATTCTTCATACAGGTGGCTAACATATTTTTATCCTTAGTAATCACTTCTTTTAACCAACTAAATATTTTTCCATCAAACTCCTTCTGCACTTAACCATGGCTGATTTTTCAAGAGACTCGAAATGAGTACTTACAAAATTTATGAGCTTCTTCAATTCATCGGAAGAGGAAATGGACAAATCCTTAACATGAGTTGGCATAATTTTCTCTAGAACTCCAGATACAAGACTTAATAATTCATTGTCCTCCATGTGAGACTTCATAATCTTCTCACTGGCTTTAGCTTACACAATTGATGCAACTTTCATTATTTGAATTGGGGACAAGGTGGATAGATTGATTGGGCCTTCAACCAACTCAGGATCAAATTCTTCCTATTGATCCACCAGAGATTCCTTTACCGCCTTGGCAGTGTCTCTTGCTTCCACTGGGATTTCCTTAACCACCTGAACCTTTTCTTCTTCTTCAATCTTTGGTTCCACAGTAACTATTTCCCGATTGACTTTAGGAGCTTCAACTTCTTTATTTGGTGTCTCCTTTTCTTCAACTAATACAATCTTAGGAACTTCAGTTTCCATAGGTGCTTTTGTGTTATCCACATCAGGAGGAATCTGATTATCCTTAGTATCCACATTCACCTCCTCTTTTACCGGATCAGATACAACATCTTTAACATTCACTTCTTTAACATTGATCTTGTTTCTTAACATAAATGCTTCCAGGATTTTCTTGGTTTCATTAGCAACAATACAAGTTTCACTGATCATAAGTTTGTTCACCCTTATTTTGCTTTTGAATTCCCTCTTAGCTTTGTCTAGGAGTGAATTCATCTCCTCAATAGACATTTTCGGACACAAGTTTGCAAGAATTATTTTTCTCATATGCTCTTCTTTTGTTCTAACATTTACCCTTCTCGCCTCCAAAACATCATACAAACTCTTAGGTAAACTAGACATAATTTCAATAAAACTTTGTTGAAAATATTTAGATGTTTTATTGTTGCCTCTTCAATAATTGTTTGACCTAATTCATCAAACATTTCATACCATTTGTAGAGGGGCTTGAGATTTCCATCCTTGACAACAACATTCTCAACTTCTTCAACTGTCATAGCTGGTATGTCAGTTTTTGCCTTCTTCTTTGCCTTTTCTTCCTCACCGAAAGATTTCCTCTTCATTTTTTTCACAACTTCATCTGACTCAGTCTCCTCACTTTCTGAGATAGCTTCATAGGTTCTTGAGCTCTTATTCTTCTTTCTTTTATTGCAACCCTTGTCTTGGGTTTGCACAAGAACTGGCTTGGTTGCAGGAGCATATGGGGAACTCCTTGTTGATCTAGTACGGGCAGAGGATCCCATTGGACTAGCAGATTTGGTTCTTGTTGACTCTTTTCCTACTTCAACTTCATCTCTCTTTCTTTTGTCTTCTTTCAAATTTTCTACAGGTATGCCCATGTTTTCTGCAAACACTTCTACTTCTTTCCTTACTCTTCTAACTATCTTTGGCTTCTGTGATTGATCGTGGACTTGCATGCTCTTTTTTGCATAAGATCCAAACCTTTCTTCTGTTGGATCCAGAGGCATGCTCAACAAATGTTCTGCATACACCTTCAAGATGTTCTCCTCTACTTCATAACCCATAGGCATAATCCATATCGTCCTAGGGTTAGCGGCTTCCATATGGCATTGATCAATATCTACCATGAAATATATTGTATCTTTGTACTTCTCTACAATTGAGGTAGGTATTCTTTCTCTGGCATGCATCATATTCTAAATTTTTTTGAAGTACCCCCAGAGGGCAGTATTTCGGGTTTGATGATCACCGCTTCCAAACAATATATCTTTTATTTGCACAGCTACATGCTGATTACTTTGCCAATGAACTTTCCCAACACCTAAAACCTCACTCATGAAATAAAATAACAAACATAGCAGCAAATTACCATACTTAAAAGAAACAAGCTCACATAAACAAGCTCATATAAAACCACCAATTGGTATTACATAAAACCATGTGACTAATATCATGACCTTACAAAACCATTAACCCCCACATTTACCTTTTGATACTAAATTTTTCCAATATTAAATATTTTTCCCAATGTGTAACTCCGCATTAAATATTTATCACATTGTTTACATACAACACACAAAGTGGCCCCAAGAATGCTAACCCATGTGATGCACACATCCCTAGATCCCCTAGGTGCACCACATAATAATAAAATATTATATTATAACATTATGCAAGGTGGACAACACAACTTTTCCTAACAATATGAAGGTTGTAAACATCAAGGTAAATAGGTTTTCGGTATACAAATTTATTAAAGTCTAGATTAAGGATCTAGATTTAGATTCACATGCCAAGTTTGGATCCATAATTGCAACTTAATCACATTTCTAGTCACAAAGTGAAATAGAGTAGCAAACGTAAAATTTCTTTATCTCGAGGCAATCATCTGACAAATCCCAATTTTCTAGTAAAAAGGTGAATTCATCAACATCTATCACAATTGAATCAACATTAAACAAAAAGCTATGTACCTTTCTTATCTTTTTTTATTTTTTAATCACAATTGAGGGTTTAGGTGTCCTCCCTCCTTTATAAATTTTTAAAATATTAAGAAAAGAAGAAGCAAAGACTTGATCTTGTTGATAGGAAGACCAAACAAAAAATCCCATGAGAAGTTATAAGAGGTACACAAATTACATCTAGGTCAATCCTTTTTGACACAAGAACTAAGAATCATTCTATTATTGACTTAGATATACTTAGATGAAGCTCTTCTTTTCTTTGATTGTTCTACAATAACCCAAGCGTTAGAGGATCCAACTAAATGTCTTTATTTTATTATTTAAAATTCCAAACATTTATTTCAAATAATTTCAATTCCAAAATATTTACTTATTATTATTTTAATTGTTATTTACTCTAAAATTCTACAAATCAAAAGGGTTGTAGTTCAATTGTTGAGCACAATTGATGAGGGTGATGGTATGTTCCTTGATTACATCATCCACCTCAATCCTTGACCCCCACTCGAAGATGTACCAACATAGACTTGTGCTCCTATATCAAATAACAAAATGATCTTATGAATGATATAGATCTTTGTAAAAAATCTTAAACAATTTATTTATTTTTCTCTCCACACCTACAATAAATTAATAATATTAATAAAAATAATAATTAAAAAATTAGTCAAACAAAAATGACATCATGCCCTCTTTACATCTGCGAGTGCAATTGCTAGTTTGTTAAACCTTTGGCTGAACACTAAACCCTCGTTTTCCATATATAATCCAATCTAAGAACAGTGAGGTTAAATCTACTTAAGGTAGGTGAGGAACATTTTAAGGACTAATAAAGAAGCGCTATGGGGTTCTTGTTTTTATCTCGCTAGGAAGGGCGTTGACTCAGATTGATGTTCATCTAATTTCACATGACCAGGTATTAACTACCTGGCCCTAATTTTCTGATAAAATTGTTTTTTCCTCCGAATCCTTCAAACGCGAAAATTTCAGGTGTCTCTGTAAGAATGTTCAGAATTTGCCCTAAATAATTCTACAGATTTCGGGCCTCATAATTAATCGAAAGGTAAGCTTAGGGGTCGTTTCGGTGAAAAATGGCAACACGAATTCATATCTAATTTTTAAAATAAAATAAATACTAAGGCTTAAATTTTGTCTCCTAGGATTTGTATGTTAGGGTTTCGATGAACATTCTTTCAATTGACGTAAAAAATTCCGGTGCCATCAATTGGCTTTCAACAAATAACGTTGGGTTTGGTCTACATTTTTTATCCAATTGAATTGAGGAGACTGTTTATGTGTTGTATTGAAATTGCAGAGGCTTATTACAGTTCGAATGTGGGTTTGTTTCCGTATGGGGGGCTATCGTTATTGTAAAACCAAGTAAGATGTCATGATTGAAAAATATTTTTTATAGTAATCTGCCCATGATAGTGTTTTTCACTGTATGCTTTCTTTTATTCCTTTTTGCAGATTTTCGTAGGTACACATGTTTAATAGTTTGATTTTCTGAAATTCCTCAGGTCATGTCATTTCTGTGTGTTGCCAGAAATTACACACATTCATTTCAATCTATTGTTATATAAAGAAACAACACAATCAAATCCAGAAAATAAATTAATAAAAAGGTTTTTCATATTCTTTCTTGTAATTGATACTATTTGAGAATAATTGCTGAAATGAATAAATTTGCAGAGCAGAAGGTTCCTAACATCAAATTTATCTTAATTTGAGAGATGTTGGGAAGCGTGGAAGGGAAGGTGTGGGCCGTGGCTATTGTTGATTCGTAACTAGTAAGATTTCACAGTGAAAAGTATTTGTAGAGAAATATGTCCAGTTCATTGACTGTTTCATTTATATGATTTTTCAGATTCTCACAGGAAAACCCGCTTAGCAGATTGTATTTCTTAATGACATTGTGTCATTTCTTTGTGTTATGAGAAATACACCCTGTCAATTTTATCTATGGCAATATCACGAAGTGACACAGTGAAATGCAGAAAATTAAACTAATTAAATGGTTTCTTTTATAGTTCTGGTAATTGATGAATTTTTTGATAGGTTGATTGAGGATTCTATGGGGGCCTTTGCCCTTTGAAAATGAAGTCCTAGTACTATAAGAGCTGGAGAAACCTGAGAGCAAAAGTGATGAAGGCGAAAACGAGTTATGATAAACATAGCCTCCAAGCCAGCGAGCATGGCCTAAGGCAAAACCAGCCAACAAAACACAAAACTGACTAAATTCCCAACAACAACAGTAACAAAAAGAAGATAACGGTAACATCAACTAGAAGGGCCACTCTTTGAAATAGCTGGCAGGGTAAGCAGACTTGATATCTCCAGAAATTGATCATGCAGAGTGACATGCAGATTGTCCGTAGACTCCGTACAGAGGGCCAAATCCTAGCAATATACGGTCAATTATGCATGCTTTATAGAAAGAGACTGAGTCTCAGAATCTGGAGTCCTGGCACCTAGCTTGTTGATGAAATCCTCCAAGATGGAGCCCCGGGTATGAAGAACTCCAGTATTGCTCAACCCATCCTCCCCCAAATTCTCTTTGACAAATTTTGAAGTATCCACATCTGGGATGCAGTGTTCTGTGCAGACGATGATTGGAAACAACACCATTGTAGGGTGAGCACCTAGAGGAATAGTCATGATACATCTTGCAGAGCACAGAAGATCAACACAGAAACCTGCCTGCTAGAAAGACAGATCCAACAAGGCAAGGAGTAGTGACGCCCCTGAAATGGAAGCTCCCATGCTTCAGAGGGTGCCAACCCTGCACGCAACAAGATAGCATGTAGAAATATTTAGAGCATCATGCAAATCAAACGAGGCAATATAAAATAACAATTTCCATCATTTAAAGGAGTGGGGGAGAACAAGCATTAGGAATGATCACTTTGCCAGAAGAAAGAGAGTCTGCCCAATGTAGAGACAAACGAATCTTCCCCAATCTTCAGGGAGATTGCTCATTTTAACAGAGAAAGGATATTGATCAATACCCACATTTGGCAAGCAGTCAGTCACCCAAGCTCTGAACAACTAGTCGCGCTTCCTCAACAATATTTTCAAGTTTCCAATCTCTCAAAGAATTATTAGCCATCCCCTTAATGATAGTTAAGGAATCTCCTTCAACTTCCAGCTTCTTATAGCCAATAGCTACAGCCATCTTGAGACCTTCATCACCACTAAAACTTCTGTGTGATTGTTCAATTTGGAACCCAGGAACAAGGTTCCACTTTGAAGAAAGAGGCCTGAAGAGGAGTGCACCACCACTTCAGCTCCAGCTGAGCATGGGTTGCTTCCTGGGTTACCTCTTGCAGCGTCATTGAAGTTAAATTGAAGAAGCCTTAATGAGATGGCTACCAAGAGGCAGCTTGATGCATAAAAATTTAATTGATTGTGCCATTAGTGGGAGGGAAAAAAAATTCTGGTAATTGATGTTATCCGAGTATAATTACTGAAATTAATAATGTGTAGAGCAGAGGTCTCCTAATATAAAATGTATCTTAATTTGAGAATTTATGGGAAGAGACAATAGTTACCTAGAGATGTGGGGTTATGGGTACTGGTATTGGGATGGGAATGCCATTGAAATTAAGGATACGTGAGTAAACGAATAAGAGTACAGCTATCTCATGCATAATTGTAGTCACCAGAATTGTGGGTGCAGGAATGGGGATGTGGTCCTTGTTCATATACTGGAGTTTCCTGGTAACTATAGAAGAGACCATTAGTAAATTGAAGATAAATTTTTATAAGAAGTACTAGCAGTTTCTGTATAAACGTTTAATTCTAAGAAAGCTATTTTTTATTCGTAATAGATATATTGAAACACAACAACCTCCAGTACAATATACCTGAACATGCCATCAAACTTAGAGAATCTTTAGTCTCATTGTGATGTGGACTGCATTAATGTGGTCTCTTCAGCATGGGCAATGAATCTAGTGGGACTTGAATGCAAATCATTATCGTGCTATTCGCCTCACCTTTTGCACTAGACCATGGCCTGTGGCAAATTTTCAAGCAAAGGTTTAATTTATTACCTGTTTACCAAATATTTGCTTTTTTAAATCAGGTGCCATACAATGTAGAACACGGCAGCACTTGCATATTTCCTGTATATCAGAATATCAGAAGGACCACACTGTGGCAGGGACAACACATAAATCTTTACAGATCTTAAGGTACCTTACAGAAAAAGGTAAAAAATACCAATTCCAGGCTTCTCTGCCAAAGTAAATATTGAACAAGCATGAGTTATAAGAGACGATATGGATAGTTTTGTATGGAGATCTCTGTTATCTTCATTGTTCTTCTGCAAAGATCTTGTTCGAAGTGCTAGCCAAGCTGGATTTAGACCGATGTTACTAAGTTTCTATGACTTGGGAATGCAGGGATGCACCTCTGGGATGTCTAGAAAGTTTTAGGAGGTTCTGGTGACAGAAGCGTTTAGTTAGTTTGAACTTTGAATGGTAAAATACTAACGATGCTTTATAGGCTAACTGAACCCAGTTTTGTATCCTCTAAAAAGTAATGTGTACTTGGGAAGTAGCTTACAATCTAATTTATTAAGCAAAAATCTCGATTAATATTCATATATTAGAAGCAATAGATTTTCACAGTCTATAATTAAGAAATAAATAAATAAAGCTTTTGGTGTATATTGCGCAGCAGATTTTACCATCAACTTTTAGGATCACACTGCATGATCCATGATACGTCATTAAGAGTCATAGGCAGCATTAGAATTTCCATATATGTTTGATACTATATTTAAATTCACTAATGAATGATTAGACAGAGAAAGAAGCCACCTTAACTGGAAAATGTGTTTTCTTTACCTAATACACTTTTTTACTGTCCAAAACCTATGTTACTGGTTCGTTCAGTAGAGGCCCCAGATCTGGGTCTGGTTTGAACCCAGTTTGGGTTCTGGTTTGGTGTGGTAGGGGATTCCATTATGGGTCAGAAAACAACCTGTGGGTTCCTAGAACTTGAACAACCCTAGGAGAACATCAATGAACTCACACAAATGCACAGAGATAAAACAGCATTTTAAAATTCTTTTTAGGCTGCAAATAATATTTATTTTGGCCTGTGTTTTTTCTCATTGGGAAGAAAATATTATCCAGTGGAATTGATGCCTCATTGTCTGGCATAAAAAGAGGGCTTGGCACATGGATGGAGGTGGAGAGCAGAAGCATTTGGTGGTGTGTGAATGTCATCCCTTTTCTTCTCCACTTTACGTGATGTTATTTTTTTACCAAATGGAAATGTTGGTCATCATATTGTGTTTATAGTATTTATGAATATTAACCAAATACATAATCTAATAAAAATTACCTTAATAATTGTGATGAAGAATATTTAAAAATTGATAATATTTATAAATACCTTAATAATATCATTTCATATGATGAATATTTTGTATTTTTTATTTATGAATAATTTATGAAGGTATCTTTGTATATGGTATTTATGGTATTTGTATTTGGAGACAATATTGGAGAGGGGTCTATTAGGTCAACTTACGTGCAAAACCACTCCATGGAAAAGAAAGTAATGAATTTCCATCAAAATTCATTGTTTTGTTTCTCCTTCATTTTTCTATTTGGATCTACGCTAAGGGAAGATGCTTATATTTTGTCTACTACAGTGCTGATTTAGGCCATTTGATTTACTTGTGTTAAGAAAGAATTCTAAGTACTTAAACTTGTTGCATTAAAAATATTTGTCTCCATTTGTGAGGGAGACGCATTCCTTGATACCTGAGCCCCTTGTGAATTGGGGAGATGGCGAGTCTTTTCAGAGTCCCCTTTTAGGAGACAACTTTTGGAGGATTGGACACAAGATTCTCAAAAGCAGGTCATTTGGGTACATCAGGGTTAGAAAACTTCATGAGGACTTTTCTGGAGTCTTGGGGATGGAAGTCTCTTAGTAAACATGCTCTTAGGGCTATGATTTGAGTTCCCTTGTTATAGTGCTCTAGATGAAGCTGTTATAATGCATTTGGTGTTTGCAGGACACAGCCAAATCTAATTGCCTCTCAAAGTGCTTATGGAGCATGGCTATTTTCATAAGAAATTAATTTATTTTGAAGTCCAACAAAGGGCCATGCAACAAGAAACACACAATTGGCTATGAAACCATGAACTGTAGTGGTAATTGCTTTAGAGAAACTCTTTTCTGATTGCCGGTGAACTCATGATAACAGGTAATTTAAACCGTACCTATTGTTTTTTTGTCTATCAACTAGAACAGAGACAATATGTTCGCAAAATTTGAATGTGGACGATGGAGGAATTAGCCACTCCTTTATGCTTATCATTCTATAAGGCCAATTCATGTCCATTGTGCATTCCAAGGCATGAAAATACTAAATACTGTATGTTAAGAGGGAGGTATGAGCCACTCTTTTGTAGTCATTATTTATTGAGGCGATTTGTTGCCCATAGTGCAATTCAAAGCATTAAAATATTAGATAAGGTAAATCAATCTGTTCATGCTGCATGCTGTATCTATCTGCTTTGTACAATCGCCAGGAAACTTAGGTTAATTGAGGGGATCCTGTCCTACATACCTGTATCAGCATCTCTAAGTGACTTTATTTAAAGGTAACATAGTCATACCATTTTTCATTGGGTCCCTCATTCTTTTTCAAAGTGATGTCCCCATTCTTGTCCTTGTACCCATATCTCATGTCTCTATTTGCTCTGTACATAGTCACTGGGAAACCTAGGTTAATCAAGGGAACCCTATCAATGTACTTGTATTAGCATCTCCAAGTGACTATATTTAAATGGAAAGTAGACATGCACTTTTCATTGGCCCCCTCTGATGAGCACACAGTTATACTGAGAAGGGGGGGGGTGTGAATCAGTATAACACAATTTTTACCAATTTAAAACTTTACCAATCACAATAACACCATTCACTCAACATCAATAATTATGCACATGAGAAGAACACAATAACACATGATATTTATGTGGAAACCCTTACAGGAGAAAACCATGGCAAAATATTGCTTATATAAACTCTTCTTTTACAAACTTTGTAGGCACCAACCTACAAGACACCAATCCCCTTAATTTGTAGGCACCAACCTACTGGAGGCACCAACCCCCACTGCCAAGCACCAACTTAGCAAAAGGTAATAACTTCAAAAACAATGTTCCACCTTCAATGTTGCTTCTTCAACGGATGATGGACAATTCTGCTCTGATATGTATCTTAAACTTGCACCAAGTCTGCTATAAATATCTGTCTTCTATATATTCTTCTTGAAAATGTTTGTAAGCTGATCATAAATTTGCCACACCCCAAGTCTGATCACAATCTTCTCATAAATCTTCTATTAATCTTCAATAATGATATCAGAGGGATCTTCATAAACCTGCTCCAATTCTCCCTAAAATATCTGCTATTAAATCTGCAGTAATCTGCTTAAAAATGTCTCTCAAATTTACTCTGCTATACCTCAAAGAGCTGCCTCAACAATCTTCTGTAATACTACCTTTGATTTCCTCACAAATATGGTGAAAACACCCTTATAAAATTTGCCCAAGATAGCTGTAGATCTCCTCCTTAAATCTGTGCTTGATCTGAAAGATATTCAATTGTCTCTTACATAATCACTCAAATGATGTATATTTCTAGTCAACCATTCACCTAATCATATTCTCACACCCACTTTATTTATATTTTTATCAAGAGTGGCGACCCTTTTGAAACATATCCTCTTTACAAAGAGAGGCAACCCTTCATTAATAAATGATATGTAGCACTGCCTTAACTAAAATAATCTTAGTGCTCCCTTTTAATTCTTAATCACTGTCCTTCTGAAATTTAATTGCTGCCTTTTAATTGTTTCCTTTGAATCACTTTAATCAGTGCTTTTTAGAAACTTTAATTGTTTCTATCTTTTCACTTGCTAATCGTATGCGTTTTAGAAATTTCAATTGTTTCCATCTTTTCACTTGCTAATCGTATTTATAATCATCTATATAAGACAAAGTTTGTCTTTATGTGGGATCTTTTTGCCCTTTTCTTAGTGTTGTTTTATCTGACTTTGCCTTTTCCTTGCATTAGATAAGACAATTTTTTGTCTTATTAAATCAATCGCAACTCGTGACTTGAATATTCATGTTTGCCTTTATTAAGATAATCACACCACTTCATGAATGCGATTAGTTAGCATCATTTCATGAATGAACGTATCTTTTCATCCAACTAATTTATCTAGTGCTAGTTTAGTCAAATACAATTTGTTAATGTGCTTTAATAAGATCATATTTAGTAGAAATCGCATGTCTTGGGTTAATTGATTTTACTTAATTATTTCTGCTGCTTCTTAGAATTTGATCATTGCTGTGCGTACCTTTGTTCTGAGACAGATTCAACTCAAAACAGAGTTCTATGTGATAGATGTGTATTGAAGATGTCTGTGCATAACTTTCATATATAATCTGATTTTGTAGTCATAGAATTACTTCTGTTTACATGCTTTACTTTTATTTCATTCTTCAGTTCCCAAAATTTAGAATGGCTTATGGTCATGTCTTTTAGATTCGCTGTTCAAATCTTCTAAATCTGTTGTAAAAGCAAGTTGATATCTTTTATTGAGTGTTCTCTATATACCTTCCATTTACTCACAAATGAGTCTTCTTGAGTGATCTATTGTATTTTCTTCATATACACTCTTCACTTGACATCAATGACAATATTGAGGAAGGTAATCCATATCCTTACCTTTCGAATATGTTATCTTCAGTTATGCTAATCTTCTCACTTTACCTTGACTCATCGATGACAATATCCAACAATCTCCTCATTCTTCTTTTGACATTAATGATAGCAAACTTTATCTTTGTACCTTTGACATCAATGACAATATTTCCAACACCCTCATCCTTTTTCAAAATGATGTCCCCATTCCTGTCCTTGTACCCATAATGATTGAGTTGGAACAAATCCAAATTTAGTGGGTAATCATCTTTCTAAACTTGAAATTTTATGAGATAAATGAGGACTAGAAGCCTTTTTGGATGAGAGATATAAAATAATCATCACATTTTATAAAAGCATACATATGAATCTTTTTTTGCATGCCATACAATCAGTGAAATATATTGTAATATGTGGCTAGTTACATGTCTATTTTGGGATTTATTCCTGAAATGATAATTCATTATTTACAAAGGAGATGAAAGCTCCTTAAATAATACAATATAGGACAATGTTTCTAAAAAGAAATAGTTGTTAACAAAAGTAAATAACAAAAAGTTACTAAAAGCTACAAAAGTAGTCTAGTTTAATTGAAAGTAAACTACTAACTAACTAAAGGTTAAGATGACCATTAAATAATACAATAATATTTTAATACCTCCCCCTTAATGGTCATCCTACTAACTACACCAAACTTATCTCGACATTTTACAAATTTATTTGGATTGAGAGACTTGGTGAGAATGTCCGCAGTCTGGTCCTCAATTGGAACATACTACAACATCATAGAGCCATCTTCAACAAGCTGTCTCATGAAGTGGTAGTGAAGCTCAACGTGTTTGGTTCGCTCGTGGAAGATTGGATTCTTAGCAAGTTTGAGAACCCCTAGATTATCACAAAATAGGGGTGAAGGCCCTTGCTTGAGACATTTGTATGTCAGCAAGCATCCTTCGAAGCCATACTGCCTCACATGCTGCTTTAATTGCTCCCCAATACTCTGCTTCGGTTGAGGAGAGAGCAATTGCCTACTGCTTCTTGCTTGTCCATGTGACTGCACCTGTACCTAGATTGAAGACATACCCAAAATTGGACTTCCTGTCATCAATTGAACCTGCCCAATCGGAGTTTGTAAAGCCAACTAGTCTAGGAGCTTTGCATTTGCTATATAGAATGCCAAAGTCAAGTGTCCCTTTGACATATTGCAATACACGCTTCGCGGCAACCTAGTGTTCCGCCTTAGGAGCAATCATGAAACGAGAAATGTAACTCACAACAAAACTGAGATTAGGTCTAGTGGCAGTAAGATAGATAAGGCTGCGCACAAGTTGCTTGAATGCAGATTCATTCACCATGGGTGAGTTTGATTTGGTTGAAAGTTTTAGCCCCTTCTCCATAGCAATGGATGAGATTTTGCAATCTTCCATCTTGAATTTTTCAAGCAAACTCTTGGCGTACTTCAACTAAGAGATGAAGATACTGCCATTTGTCCGCCAAACTTCTACACCAAGACAATAGTGTAGGAGACCCAAGTCCGTTATCTCAAATGCCTGACACAAATGTGACTTGATCTGTTCAATCAAATGTAACTTATTGCCAGTCATGATGATATCATCCACATAGATGACAAGAAGGATGATATCACTGCCAGTGTTCTTGACATACAAATTTGCATCTGAGGAACTCTTGTGAAACCCCTGTGCAACCAGGTACTTGTCAAACTTCAGGTACCATGCCTTGGGTGCCTGCTTTAGGCCATAAAGAGCCTTCCGTAATTTGCATACCTTGTGCTCTTTTCCTGCGACCTTAAAACTAGGAGGTTGCATCATGTATACCTCTTCCTCCAAATCTCCATTGAGGAAGGCACCCTTCATGTCCATCTCATGGACCTTCTAGCCTAATTGTGCTGCCATGGCCAGGACAAGTCGGATGGTGCTCATCTTTGCCGTAGGAGCAAAGGTTTCCTCATAATCAATACCTTCTCTTTGCGAGAACCCTTTAGCCACCAATCGAGCCTTGTATTTATCCAGTGTTCAATCAGCTTTGTATTTGACCTTGTAGATCCATTTGCAGCCAATGGGTTTCTTCCCTATCGGAAGATCTGATAGAACCCATGTGTTGTTCTTCAAAAGACTATGATGCTCAGAATCCATAGCCTTTTCCCATTCAAGGTTGCCTTGGGCCTCTGAATATTGCTGGGGCTCATAGACACTTTAGACGATCGTCCCTCAACAAGCTCATTATCATGAACATCACCAATGAGCTTCGCCCACCATTTAGGACGAGGAGGAGAAGTATTAGCTTCCAAATCAGAATGAGCATCATCATACTTGGGCTGCTTGGAATAATACCATCTGGATGCTGATCCAAGTTATCCTGAGAAAAACTTGCTAATACCGAATCTTGCCTAGGAGATTCCACAATATTAGAATGATCAGAGTTCCTCCCTGTTGGTAGAGGATCTTGTCTAGGAGATTCTACAATGTTTGAAGCATTAGAATCCCTCCCTTTAGATGGTGCTACTGAAAGCTTAGCTCCCAAATCCTTGGTCTTCAGAGGCTGATTGTGAGGACTCTTAATGGGAGAAGGGAGCAAAAAGGACACACCTTCCTCATCAAAGACAACATCCCTGCTGAATGTCAAATGGTCAGTAGCCACATCAATCAGCCGATAGGCTTTGTGATTGTCACTCTATCCAGTTAGCATCAATTTTTGGCTTTTGGAATCCAACTTGGTTCTTTTGGCATCTGGAATCCAAACATACATAGTCGAACCAAAACCCTGAGGTGGGTGATTTTTGGTTTCCTCCCAAACCATGCTTCTTCTAGGGTCATCTTCGTAACAGCCTGTGTGGGAGACTGGTTAAGGAGGTATATTGCAGTATACATTGCCTCAACCCAAAATTTCTTGGGAACATTCTTGTTCTCCAACATATAGTGGGCCATTTCTGTGATGGTACAATTCCTTCGCTTAACAACACCATTCTGTTGAGGGGTATAGGGTGTGGTAACCTGGTGTCTAATGCCGTGTTGTGCACAAAAGTTGGTGAATTGGTTGGAACAAAACTCACCCCCATTATCTGTCCTAAGAGTGATGATTTGACATCCAGACTCCTTTTCAACTAATGCTTTAAACTTCTGAAATTCATTAAATACTTGTGACTTCGCCTTGAGAAAATGCACCCACATTTTTTTTGCTAAAATCATCAACAAATAGGAGAAAATACTTGGCACCAGTGATCGATGTAGTATTCATTCCACAAATGTCTGCATGAACCAGCTGTAGAACCTTGGATGCTCTCCAAGACTTTCCATTTGAAATGGAGTACGATGCTGCTTCCTTGCTTGGCAAGCTCCGTAAACACCATGTGTTTGCTGCTGAATCTCAGGTAAGCCTTCTACCAAATTTTCTTGAGCTAGCTGAGAGAGGTAGGCAATATTGAGATGCCCATATCGTTGATGCCAAAGAGTGCTGATGGATGAACTCCTTGCAACTAGCGCATGCTCCAAAGAATCTCCAGTATCAAGCAGCCGATACAAACCATGATATAGGAGGATTCTATATTTTATAGACCTTGTTAAATTCATAATGAATTATTGATAGGTGAAGTTTTCCATTAGTTTTTGTGTTGAGGATGGTGCAGGTTAAAGGTCTAAGTTCAAAACTCCTGATGTTGATTTTAGTGGACTTTTTGATGGTCTCATAATTTTATTGTCCATCTTTATAACTTTAATTGAGAAAACAAACCAAAGTTAAAAAGGAATTTACAAACAATATTCCCAAAATTTCCAATTTGCCAATGACTTCCTTTTTCAATTTATTTTATCATCTTTATCTTATAGGAGACTTTCTATCCGTTTCTTCAATTGTTAAAATAGTTTTTTCTGAAAGAACCATCAAGTTTAAATAAAAAGTAAATAATTATTTTTGGAACTCTTGAAACATGTGTGCAAATGATGATTCTATATTATACCATTTTTAGTTTGTATAAATGAACTTGTAATGTTTTGTTAATATGGGTGTACTGAACTATGTATTAAACACTTGTTGGCTTGTGGGTAGTTGCTAGAAATTGGTTGTCAATGGTTGTCGATGGTTGTGTAATTTTCATGTACTTTAAATATGCTTCTTGTAGTTTGAGAAGGCAATCTAATTGTATACATGATCCTTTCAGGTCTACATTTGGATTGTACGAGCACTACCTGGAATAAAGCAATCAATGATCTTCATCTACAATTTCTTGGTATTTTCTATCAAGCTCTATTTATATTGCAATTGGTAGTGTTATTGTTTGACAGTGAACATTTGGTGCTGTTGCTTATAGAAAATTAGGCTATATTCATAAAGAAACATTCTATTGACGACTATACTAGAGATAGACAAAATTAATGCCATTGAGCCTAAACAACAATACAATTAGGCTGCAAGAAGTATTAGACTCTAGAAACCCATTAGTGCAATTACATTGTCAGAATTTAAGCAGAAGTTGGAGTCAAAGCATGAGTTGGAGCTGTATTAGAGAAGAAAGATACGAGGGTATCCAATCGATTATGAACATCCTAGAGTGTATAGAGGAGGAGTTGGTCAAGGTTGCTAGGCAAATCCTTTACCTGAAGAAGGGTGTGTTTATCTTGCTGATCAAGATTGGTTGTAGGAATAAACAATTGAATCAGCAGTCTACCAACCCCCTTTGTATGAGGGTAGTTTTCATGTAAAACGAAATCTAAGGGCTTTCTTGGCAGATGAAGAACAGGCTTTCTAAGGCATCAAAATTTGCTAATTGAAGAACTTGAGCCTAAGATATGAGGGCAAAAGGTTGGAGTAGAAAGAAGAGAACTTAAGGGTGGTACTATTAGTGTTTGAATCATTGAACTCTTTAGAAGGGTTGAGGATTTGGATGTGTTTCAAAGTGTCTAAGGAACAAAGGGATGTCTTAATTAGAATTTTTCGAGGAGAAATTACTAGACATTGTGGTCACATCAAATGATGATGACTCCTCTAGCTAGTCCAAATGATGAAAGGTAGAAGTTGTTGAAGTTTAGTGGAGATGGATTTGAAGACCTTGCAAGGCACTGTAGGATGTGTATTACCATATGGAACACAAATGGGCAAACAAACTATTGACATTGGTTGAGATCTTTCCCAACCATACTACGAGGAGTGGCGATTGATTGGTATACGTATATTTTAGATACTGAAAAAGACGTGTGGGATAGATTATGAAAGGCATTTGAACAATAATTTAAACTATTGAGGGACAACAATGGGATTGTCACCAAAATACATAGTGCTTGATAAGGTAAGCATGAAAATCTACTAGCCTATAATAAGAGGTTCAAAGAATTATTGAGTAGATTGGACACGGAACTGATGGATGGGTTAAAGAAATGATGCTGTATTGAAGATTTGACTCCCTCTTTATGGAAGAAGATGACTATAGTATCTCCCTCATCATACGAGGATGCCTACAATTGGGAGATGGATATAGAAAGCAGGGAAAATATGTCCATGTTCAAAAAGAAAAATTCATAAAGACGACAACTTAGATGTTAGCAGTGATAGCAAAGTTGGCATTAGTGTAAGCATAACGAAGAGATATGCTTCATATGATGAATGAATTAAAAGCAAATAGAGAATCCAACAAAGATCCTAAAGATTTATGGTGCACAAATTGTAGAGCAGAGTGCCACACCAAAATAAATTGAACTAAAAGATGTTCTGTAATATTTGTTAGATAATGAATGATTCAACTAAGGAGTGCCTTTATAATTTGAAAAGCGAGAGCACACAAGTACTCTACACAAGGAGAGCAGTCTAATAATAGACCACAAAAGCTGCAAAACAACAAGCAATCATTTCTTGGTGGCTATTGGAATCAAAAGGGTAATAATCTATGTTCCACGGAGTTCCTGGGAAAAGGATGATAGGGAACAGTGGGACAACATTAAAAAATTAGGGAAAAATTAAAAAAGGTTGGAATTTTCAATTATTCGTGTATAAATCATTCATCATATACACTATAGAACCATATTACATAACATTAGAGCTGAATTGAAAATTGACATGAAAGGTGACACAAATTAACAAAATTTCATTGCTTTCATTGTTTTTTTATCAAGAAAATGTGGGGTAGTGTTCACTCTGATTGTATAATAAAAACATAGCAGAAATCAGAGATTCAAAAAGTAGAGGTCTGTATGAGACCCATGTACATAATAGACTAAAATAAACAAGACCTACTGGTCGTCAAAGCCTCAAACTAGGCAAACTAAAATGGATTTCAGCTGTGTTTGTGACTGACTTGTTGCATAGCAACTGAAACTTGTTATGCAACAACTGAAGACTGTTGTAGTAAACTTGTTATGTAACAATTGTAGCCTATTGCACAACAACAGAAAGCTTGTTCCTCAACAATTGAGAATTGTTGCCTGGCATTTGAAGACTTGTTATGCAACAACAAAAATCTGTTGGGCAGCAATTGTAAATTTGAAACGTAATTAAAAAAACCTTCTTGCACAATTACATGAAGGTTAAACTAATACTGCATTCATTTGGGCATTGTTACCAATATTGTATTCAAAATATAATGCATATCCTTCATTGAAACTCATTCAAAATGCTAGAGGAGAAAATATTAGACCATTATCACTAAAACAAATGACAGTAAATAATAGCACATGTAATGCAACTACTCATATTTATGTGGAATATTATGGATCTGGGAATTACACAATAGTTATGTAATATGGTTTCTCAATTCAATTTGAATTACATAACAGTTATACCCCCTTGTGTCATTTTAGTGTTATTTCTAAATTGTACTTTTTGCAGGTTGGGCCTTAGAGGACAGCCTATTGTCTCCTGTTGCCCCCTGCTAGCCCTTGCCATTTTGGAGGCATAGTGGAAACATTTCCTCTTTTTTTTTTTGTAGGGGACAAATTTAAGGATGTTTCCTACCTATCCTCGTGTCCTCAAAACATTCTGGATGTAGGGATAAGCTGAAATACCTAAGGGATGCATCCTTGTGGAACATAAGTAATTATAGATTCAATAACAATAGTGGGGAAGCTAGTAGTTGAATACAATATGACTCCGAAGGTCAGCCTACCATACAATATCAAGAGTGTAGTGAATGGGGTCATTTTGCAAGGGATTGCCTGAGAATTTAGGGCAGTATGGAACTACTTTGTAGATGGTGTTGACTTGGAGACTATGATGATACTGGATGTTTGAAGTAGAAGCTGAGCATTGATGTGGTTTGTAATGTCCCCTTTTTGGGATACTCCTAGATTTTGCCCTAAAAGCACAATTTGAATCCAAAATAAGAAATGTAATACGTTTAAGATTGTAAGTTTACCAATTGAAATGCCCTTTATAAGATATGAATGTTGGTTTAGGTCCTGCACCAATATGTAATGCCCCTTGTTGAGGGAGTACCTGATTTTTGCCCAAAATTAACAAATCCAATAGTACAATTTATTTACAAGAGTATTCTTTCACCAAATTACACAATAGCAATTGAATTTAGGAAAATAATCATCAAACAAAATGATAATGTAACATGCACACTATAGCCAACCATATTAGGAACTTGAGGGAAAAATCACTATGGGGCTCCAGGAGACTGTCATCCACAACCAAGCCCAAGAGTGCCAAACAACCAACCAAGTCAATCCGACCCCTTGGCCCACAAGCAATCCAACTCAATGGGTGGTCTACTTAATCGAGGGAACCCTTACTCCTGCATCTCCCTATTATGTTTCCTTGCCAATTCCTAATATGATTGCTTTATGAAAATCAAATGAATAATTACTAATTCTAAGATTCTTAATGAATTAGCAAGTAAATAAATAAATATGTTCTTTACTAAATTCACAAAATAATAAATATTGAATTCAAATATGTGGCATACCAACTACTGCAGAAATATAAAGTTTGCTGTATCTTACTGCCTTATAATTCAAATTGTCGCTGCTTTATAATTCTAATTTCTTACTGCCTTCTTATCCAGATCAGATTTCCATTTATCCCAATTGATGCCCTTTTTTCCAATGATTTGACCTCCCTTATAAATCCTTGTATCTTCCATTTCTTAGGAGTCACACCTCTTCATTATTACTGCCTCTTTAGAAGAGTCACAACTATTCCCTTAATCGCTGGTCTGAAATCTTAATTTAATTTAATTTAAATATCTTTAATTCCAAGGGATTGCTGCCCTTAGATTCACTCCTTTTAAACTTAAGCGCTGCCTTAATCCTTTTTATTTGTTAATTATCTGCTCTCTTAAATCACCGCCCATGTCATTCTTCTTGTCTAATATTGACTTTTCAAAGAGTTGTACCCCTTGATAATGAAGCGCTCCTTTTCTTTTATAGATTCTTATTTTATATTATCATTTTGTCTTTTGTGGGATTAATGCTAATAATCTTCCCTTCTTAATCTTGATCGACCATGTTAGAAATTTTGTGAGTATTAATAAGATTATAATTTATTTTGACATAGTGCTGCGATTCCCTTCTTTGGCGGGGGCATGACATGGTTTATGTAGAGAGAAATAATGAAATATTGGTTGTTACACGTGTGCAAACAAAGAAGGCTTTGTATGTTGATCCATGTATAGAAAAAAGAGATTGCGAAGCAAGAGTTGAGGTGAAGCATGCTATGGATAATGAATGTTGACACTTGAATGCACATGCAAGTATTGTAACAAATTGTTTGGAATTAGATAAATTTATTCCTAGGCAAGTATTTCAATTGGTTGTACTAGTTAAAGTAATGGATTTATTGCATAGTATTTTTTAACTCAAGAATGCTATATCTAATACTGTACTTAGGAGGGATGAGACAATGCATTCTACCACCAATTTAGAATCTAGAAGTGGGAATATTGAGGACCCAATAATCGAAATTTCATTGTTGGGAGATCAACTGATTGATCCAATGTTCGTCATGGCAAATTTGGTACGGAAACCAAAGTTGGTACATATGGAGATTTTGGAAAAGAAACTAACCAATACAATTATTGACAGTGGATTTGGTGTCAATGTACTTCCAGAAGATACTTGGTGGAACTTGGCTTGGTTGATAATTTGGCCGTCAACTTTCCAATCAATAGGAGTGCTTGGAGTCCTCATGGGACAAAAGGTAAGCATTGGAACTCAAGCATTTCGATTAAACTTCATTGTCATCTCATTATGCAAGAAGGTGTTCAATGCATTTTTGTCTTGGGGTTGGTTGGTCTTGGCCAAAGTTGGCCATTATTGGTAAAAGATCTTCTTTCCATAAAAAATAAAGGTTGGAAATATAAAATTTACTTGAGGAATTAGATAGTGAGTGATGAAGTAGCTTCTTTGGGTTCATCTGATATTGACTTTAGCAAAGAGTGGATGGAGAAGATTGATCAAGGCCCCATGGAGTCAAATGTTGATGGAATCTTGGATATGTATCCATGCTCTAAGGATGAGATAAGTTCCCTTGATAGTTTGTTGGAGAGTGTTTTTGAAAGGTTGGATCTTCATTTATGAAGGTAGTTATTAGTATGATATTACATAGACCAATTAAAATTGTTAGAAATAAAATCGACCGGCGATGACAGTAGCAAAAATGTTGAAGTAGTTAAATTTTTTGATCTTGAGCCAATTAATACTTTTGCTAACAAATGTTCTAAGGGACCTTGCCATATTGTGTACATCAACAAGATTGACAAATCAAAGAAGTCAAAGTTATAGGTCACCTTGAAAAATTCTCTATTGTATGACAAGCTAGCAATATTCATTCTAGCATATGGTCAGAAAAGGATATCGAATGCTCTAAGGTTGCCATATGACCCTTGCTCCTTGTTGCTTCACTTTTGTATGACCTACATTACCAATAGTTGGAGCTACCACAAAATCTTTTGTTGTACGCCCTTTGGTGCTATCTACATCATCTGTGCTATCTACTAAAAGAGTTTCCATTGCATGACTTGTTGAGGAAGTTCCTATCATACACCCAAGCGAAATATTCCGTTATATAGTTTAAAATTGAAATGGCTTGTGGGTGCTTTGTTTTAACTCCTGTTGTACACCCTTCCTCCCATATTGCTCAACAAATCTTCACTGTTGTACACAACTCCTCAAGACTATTTCCACCAACTAAATTGATTGGCATTCATATATTGTTGCTTCTTACACCATAAGCCTCCTTGTTAATCCCTATTCTGCTGTACAACCTTTACCACAAAGCCTCACATTATGATAGCTTACTTTGTTTGACTCCATTGTATGATCTGATTATTATGCTACCCTTGTATACTCTTTAGCCAAACGGTTTGGACATCTTGCTGTTGCTCTAGTACAGTTATAGTTTGTCATATACTTGTGCATAGTTGTATGACCTCCTCTAGATGAAGCATGCTTCCAAATTGCTATTGTACAACTTTTGGCCGATGACCAGCTTGCTGAATATTTTTTGAAGTTAAATATACATTTAGATTTGGCAACTTATTTTTATGGTCTGACACAATTCTTAAAAACTGTATGGCCATTGGCGAGTACATTCCTCATATGGTGCATGATTTTGTTGATGCGATGAATGTCATATCATTAATAAGTTATTCTTTTTACTTTAGCTGAAGAAATCATTGTAGGCTTAACTTTGGCTATGTCAGAAGCTCAACATTCCAAGGATTTCCTTTAGTTTTTTATTGTGGAAAGTTTAGGTTTTGATAATGCTGTTATAGCTGCAAAGTGAAAACTTGAATAGGAGGACCTTCCTCTTCTCTAGTGCCACCAGAAATATGGACAATTTTTCTTGATATTGCATAATTTGTTTTGTTTTGTTCTTTGCTTGTTGGTGAGGAATCCTACTTTTCTTTTTTGGGGGAGATGATGGTGGTCATATAAATTAACTTGTTTTGTTTTGTTAATATGGATTCACCTAACTATGTATTAATCACTTGTCAGCTTGTGCATAGTTGCTAGGAATTGGTTGTTAGTGTTTGTTGATGGTTGTGTAATTGTCAGCTAATTTAAATGTGCTTCTTGTAGTCAAGGCAATCTGAGTGTATGCACAATCCTCCCTAGTCTACATTTGGATTATACAAGCACTACCTGGAATAAAGTGATCAATGATCTTCATCTACAGTTAGTTGGTATGTTCTATTTATATTGCAATTGGTAGTGCTGTAGTTTGACAAGGACCATCATTTCTAGAAGTAATTAGTTCTTCATTTTGCTTATGGGGGTTTCCAAAGCAAAAGTTAAACCACAATATCAGTGATTTATAGAGAAATCATGCTAGTTGCCACTGCATATTAACAAATCAGGCTGGAGGGGCATCATCTAATTTAATCACCATAAATTTATTAAATATTTAATTCAATTTTTGAGCGAGAAGCCAATTATACAATTCCTGATATATTTATTAACTTTTTGGAGATCTAATAAGGAGAGCTATGCAGTAGCCTCTGCAATCTATATGTTTAGCTATTGAATTTTAATGAGTACTTGCAAAGATGTAATGTGATGGCTGATTTAGCAGTTTGCAACCTACAATTAATAACTTGAATAAGAATGGAAAGAGGTGGCCCTTGAGGATGACCTTTACAATTGATCTTTATAACATGATTTTTTTAATATAATATCAACTTCTAACATAGTTGAAGCATCTATAGAGTGTTTAGAGGATGTAAGAGAAGTATTACATTCTAGAATAGCTGAGGTTTTTTAGAGTGTTCTTAGAATTTGATGCATTGTCTCATTGAATGGAAGCAAGGTATGTGAAAACCCTTCCTACACCTCTCTAATGAGGAGAGATTGTACAAATGTTTTAATTTTTGCAACTACAGAAAGGAGAAACACATAAGAACATAAAATAAGCAATATGCCATAACATAGATGTATGTGGGGAAAACCTTTTCGGGAGGAAAATTTAATATAAGACTCCTTCTCTTTTTCTGATTTTCTGATGTTCTGATTTGTGTTTGTTTTGAGTATGTTTACTTGATGTATGAATTTAACATGCCAAATGAATAATAACATATATACAAAAAATAACACTAGAAACTTGCTTAAAAAATGACACTTTCAGACTTAACAAGCTCAGAAATTAACAGAAAATTACAGTCATATTTCAAATACATTTTCAGACTCAGAAAATGCAATCATACCTGTTCAAACAGCAGATTAAGGGACTCGGCAAAGTGAAAAACCCAAGAAATTTAGAGATTTTTAAGGATTTAAAACTTGTTTCATGCACCCTTTATTAAATAAACCTTAAAGACACAATAACATCATCAAATAGAAGCTAATTTGATCACATACACAAGTATACATCGATCATATAAGTATAAGCGCAAATTTTAGCTTAGCTGCTGAAGGAAATAGCACACTTAGATATATAAATATAGTCAAAAATGTATACAAAACCCATGGAATATGAAATCCATGACATCAAATGTTCCAAACAAATATGAAATATCAAAAGATTCAAAACAATAACTAGAAGTCTATGGCTCAAAGGAGCCTACATCCTTACTACAAATGCGTCTAAGATAGGTCCAGAATGATGCAACAACCATAATCTCAAGTTTGAGGGCAATTGCCCCAATGGGGTTGAGGGGCAGTGCCTTTTGTGAGGGTTTAGGGGTAGTGCCCCCAGTGGGGTCGAGCGACAGCACCCCTTGCGGGGGTTTAGGGGTAGTGCCCCCAACGAGGTCAAGGGGCAGCACCCCTTGCGTGGGTCTGGTGGCAGCGTCCCCAGTGGGGTCAAGGGGAAATGCCCCTTGCGAGGGTCTGGGGGCAACGCCCCTCACAGGGTCCTGTTGATGCGTGTTTTGTGACCAACACAACAAGTTTTTAGAATAAGGTGTCCAAAGACGCTCTATTCTCTCTTGAAAAACTGCCTTATACGCTAAGATTGCAGAAAAGATCATACGACAATTCCAATGTTTAGGGTGGTCAAATCTTGACAATGGAATCAGCTCAATGGACGTTGTGAATTGCTGGTTATCACAAGGGACTTACGCTTGACAAACTACTCTAAGGTCAACGCTCTATTTTTTTTTTGGATTTTCTGCTTTAACGATCATAAAAAAAAAGGAAAAGGATAGGGTTAAAGGAGCTCTACACTACTACGAAATCAAGAGACAATAAAGACTAAGTGAAACTAATAACAAGACTTTGTTTTGCCACGCAAAGGTAACATGTCAACTACGCAAAGCAAGTGCAATCTTCAAAGGTTTTTGCTTAAGATTATATTTTGAACAATAACATCAATTGAACAATATCATTCCAAATACACATTAAGGCGTCCACATCATGAGTTCAGATTAGCTTTTCGCATTGAATGAAAATCATTCATCTAAAGAAAGCATGAACAAATAGTTTCACCAAATCTTTATGATCAATCTATCATTCATTCAACTACTTCTGTTGAATCTATGTGAAAAGAGAATATGCAACCATGCAACCACTTGATAACAAAGGAATTCAAAGCAAATCATGCAACTTGAGCTTTATTATCATAAGTGGCCATTAGCAACAATTTCATAGAACTCTCTCCCAATTATTCTAATCTCTAATCTCTCTATGATCTTCTAATATCTAATGATCTAATCTCCATGAGAGAATGGGAGGGGGGGTTTATATAGAGTTTTCAAAGTACAATGAATGGCCAAGATTACATCAGAATAAACAACAAAGATTAAAAGATAAAACCCTAATTAGGGTTTCCCAGAATACAGTTAGTGAACTGCCAGTGAAGTGTCGTGAAGAGCTAGTCCTTTGAGTGTGCATCCTTATCCTGTTGGGAAGCATTGTATTGAATGAATCTGGAGACTATGGTGCTAACCTCCTTGATTGTGACAAGTGGCAACATGCTAACCTTGTATTCTAATAGTTCTGGATCGTTTGCATACTCCGCAAAGGCGATTTCCCATTCTAATTCCTGCTTTGAAAGGCATGCCATATAGACAAGAAATTGGCTGCCTTAGTCAAATTCTGTTTGAGGACAGCTCCAGTGGTGACAAGGAACTTCTCTTGGATTTTATTCTTCAAATTTTCCTGCTACAAATGATTCTCTCTGACAACATCCCTCTCTAATGCATCAACAACTATCTATAGGACCTTGTTTTGAATTTCCTTTGCTTGCTCTTCAATTCGAATAGAATCTACCTTCACTTTCTCCAAGACATCATTCCTCGTGATTAGTGCTAGGTACCAGCCATTAAAGTCATATGCTGCACTTGCTGCAATAACTTTCCCTTAAATCAATTCTTGTTTCGGAACTCCTTTCAATACCTTGAGGCATGGAATGATTCAGTCTTGAATTTCTAGGCATTCTTCCATGTTTCTGCCAAACTCAAAATTCTTGAAAGTAGGAAAGATGAATGATCATATGCCAGCATTAATCTTTCTGCAAACACTGCCACTTCATCACTTCTGTCATTTATCCATTCTTTGCTCTCTCTGGCTGAAGTGATTTCTTCCTCAAAAGTCTCTGCGAAGAATTCATTAGTGGAAGTCCTGCTGAGTTGGCTTGACCAAGAGGTTTAGTCAGGTGTTGAATGTATTTCTTCATACGCTCCACTTCCTTCTCGCAATCCTTTCTTTTTGCTATTGCTTTTTCCAGCCTTACCTTGATTGTAGCAACTGAATTATCTAGATCCTCCACCTCTTGCCTCTTTGTTGTTGGGCCCAAATTGATAGTGATAATTGCATAATCTTGAGGACTAATTTCCTCGCTTGTCTTGTCAACTGTTGGTACAACGATCTGTACTGTACGCTGGCCCGCTTCATCTCTTTTAATGGTGGAAAGTATCTTGGCTGGCTTCACAGGCGCTGTGTCTAGTCTGGCCAAGAAATCGGCCATGTCATCTTCTTTTGGCATGTCCACTTGTTCAACTGTTTTTAAACTTTCCTTCAGCCAATCCGGAATGGTAGGCTGCTCTACAACTTCTTCTTCTTCTTGAATTTTCTGTACACAAGGAGCACTCTGAATTCCCTTGAGGGCGGAAATCATTCCCTCTTGGAATTCGCCATCCACAATATTAACTTCATCATCTAATTGGAGATTCTTAGTGTCTGTAGGAGATGGTGGTTGATCTTCTTCTAGCTAGATGGGAAGGGGAGAAGGAATTCTTATATTTCCCAAAGATTCATCGATATCCATTATGTCATTAATATTTGTAGATGCAGCTGAGTGGGGTGGCTTAGCCTTCTGCTTCTTCTGAATAGGCTCTTCAACCATAGCCTTGTCCTTGGACTTCCTTTTCCGTGAACTAACGTTTTCAACTGGCTCACTTCCTTGGGATGCTCCAGCGTTCGAGGAATAAGACTCTGCCTTGCCCATTAAATCATATCTCAGCTCTACATTATTCCATCGCAAATCCTGAACTTGTTGATCTACCCACCACTGAGAGTATTGGACAACAGGCCTCATGAAGGTGTCCAAATCTACAAGCTCTGGCTCAGACCATCTTATAGGAAGCAAGGGTCTACTTTCATCAAACCTTGGCTGAGTGAACTCACCATCATCTTCAATTTGATTCGGTATCCTGAAGAGCTCGATTGTCCTTATCAGGTTAACTGGTAGTCGAGACCACATTCTCTTTCTTACTTTGAACTCATCAGCAGCGTTTGCCCAATAATCTTCTAGCTCGACTTTGTGCTTATATTTCTCTCCCTCTACGGATCCTATATGGTGATGAGGATCAAAATTATCCCGGGACTGATATGAATTGAAGGGATACCTTTCTATTTCCAGTATGTTACTTTCTACTGCTTGTGCTGATGGGCATGATTCTTCCATATTGCCAATGAAAAGTGGGAATGTGACTGCCGCCTTACCCTTTGCTCTTTGGAAGTTCTGATATGTTTCCAGTTGTTTGAGAACCTCGAGCAATACCATTCTGTTAGTGGGAAAAATTGGAAGTCTAAAAGGACGTCCCGCAAAACCCTGGATCCGGATGTATGTGAATCTAGGAAACTGGATATACAAGATCCATATCTACTGATGAGGCTTTTGGATTCACGAGATAATCTTTGATGTGCTCCTCGTATTTTGTTATCATGGAATCTAGTAGCGCTCGATTCACGGATAACCCCCCTACGAAACTTGTTTGTTTCCTAGGTTCGTGAAGTTCAAGCACACAAAACGAGGTGATTTTCAATCCACCTCGAAGTGCATTCCAAAGCCTCAAACTGTCAGTTTGAGCATCCCCCTATGTTCGCCTCGCGAAGACCTTCGAAACGAGCTCCTTCGCGAAGTCTCACTAATCATACTTAGTTAAATTGTGAAAGATGCAGTTGTGCCAAAAAAATGCGCTCTAACTCATCCAAATTTTTGGCCAAGTGTTGAAAGTGCAGGGGCGCCAAAAATCAGCGACCCTGCATAAAAAGTGATTTTCCAAAAATGTGTAGAAGTGCTAAAAAAGTGTGCTCTTACACATTGTTGCCTAACTCATCCAAATTTTTGGCTAAATGTTGAAAGTGCAGGGGCGCCAAAAATCAGCGACCTTGCATAAAAAGTGATTTTCCAAAAATGTGTAGAAGTGCTAAAAAAGTGCGCTCTTGCACTTTTCTTCCAGACTTGGCCAATTTTTTACTATGGCATTATTTTTAGCACCTTTGCACTTTTTCCAGACTTAGTCATTTTTTGTGCAATGGTGCTGAATTTTAGCACCTTTGCACTTTTCTTCCGGACTTAGCCAATTTTTTACTATGGCATTATTTTTAGCACTTTTGCACTTTTTCCAGACTATCATTTTTTGTGCAATGGTGTCAATTTTTAGTACCCTTACACTTTTATGCTTTTATCTTAGTCTTCAAACTTGCTCTATTTCCATTCCGAACCCCATTTCTTTGCTCCCGCATTGTTTTCCATGCTTAGTTGCTCGTTTCACACTTGCTCAACATCGTTTCTTTCTTCACGCTTCCCAATGCTACTTTTTCTGCTAACGCCTATTGATTCACCATCCTTGCAGTTTCTCTCCAGATTTCATCAAGTGATCCTAAAGGTGACATCTTCTAATCCAGTGAACTATCCCAGATCTACAAAGAAGCCGTTATGCAACAAGTTGAGGATGACAGTTTTTCCTAAAGCCTCAATACATATCATTTGCGATATACAGATGAAACTTGATAATCTCAAGACGCATCTTCGCGGGTGCAAGAAAATCCATTCATTGTCCAAAAGGTCAATCACAAGAGCTCACACCCTTGTAGATTACACAGTCGGCCCAAATGATGCGTTCATACAAGAGACCAAGAAGAAGTATGAAGACTTTGCGCCCAAAGCAAGGAACCATGAAGATTCTTGATCTCCGATGTTGAACATTTTGATGCTTCCCTTTATGCATCTTTGTAAATAGTTTTTGACATCTTAAATGTCATTTTTCGAAGTGTAATTACACTAATATCCGAGATGTAGTTTCATGAAAACAAATTACATTTTGACTTTAGTCAAAGTTAGGTGAGATTTTCCTAAATTAACTCACCTAACTTTCCTAGATTTACTTTTCCCTCTCTTTTATAAATATGAGGGATTTCTATTGTAAAGTGGATCCTTTAGTATTTCGCAACGAAGTGCTGCCCTTTTTGAAGTAGAATTGTGAAACTTTGCGTTCATACTTTGTGAATGAAATTTGATCAATAAAGAAGAGGATTGCAAACCAGACTTTGCGTTGGATTTGATACTTTTATGAATTGATCTTATTTGGTGGTGATTAGCTTATGGAATCAAGGACTCTAAGTAATTCATGTAATCTTTTGTGTTACATCCCTATTTTAGATTTCATTTGTGTTTTGTTTATCTTTATGAATGATCTTACAAGACTTCAAAGTTTATACTATTCAGTTACCTTTGGATTACTTTGCTGGATGATCTACAAAACTTACGCTTGTAATTACCTCATGTTGTTCGAGGAATTGTTTATGCCTAAGAAGACTTTGTGCTTCTAACGACAAACGTACACCTTTCAAGGAGTCCACCTCATTGAAAAAGCGTCAAACTGACTCTTTGTGCCTTGTGAGCTTTCCCTTTTATTTTTACTAGTTTATTGTTAATCACTTCTGGTACCTGTACGCTTTGCTTTGACAAGATAGAGGTATTAGCATTGCTTCTTGTTGATCATTTAAAGTTACTGTGAATTGAGAACTCCCAATAGTGAAGCATTATAAACATCTTCTCTGAAAAAAGAAGAGAAGGATGAATGTAACACACCCCCCCCACTTCGTAAGTTTTGTGTACATTTTGTAGTTACTTGTTTGTTTTACTATCGCTTCTGTCAGCAATAAGAAGGGCGCCTCCCCTTTCTAAGAGGAGAGATTTACATCTCACATAGCTGTGGCTGAAGTCCAAGTTGTGTAATCTATCGAAAAGCTGATTACATGATTTTCACCCAACACATTTCTCTTGTTATATACATGAGAAATGCATCGTGAACTCTTCTAAAATGTGCCTTTTCTGACAACTGCAGTTGAGGGTAGCAGTTATATACTTTGAGTTCGTTTTCTCCGTTACCTACCGGACCTCGGCATATCAATCCGACTAATCTATAAGCTCTTGCCAACATGTAAACAATATATGAGCTCATGTGGAAGGACTTGGTACTCTCCAGATTGACTAGTTGTTCGTGGATGCTATTGCTAATCATTCTTGCCCAATTGAACATTCTAACTCTAGAAACAATTTCATCTATGAAGAAATACATCCACGTTTGAAATAATGGCCATTGGGGGCTGCCCATTATTCTATTCAGTAGCAAAATAATATCACCATAATCCTCCTTAAAGTCTGTCTGGCGGAAAGTCTTTGGCATCTTCTTAATTGACCTTGGTTTCAACAACCATGACTTGTTAAAATTAGCTGTGCATTGCTCACTTCTTTCTTCAAAAATTCTCCTTGTGTCTTCCTTGGTTTTATATGAAGTCTTGTGGTGGCTGGGAGTGCCAAATGCTTCCTGAATGGCGCGCTCTCCCAGGTGTGCTAAGACTCTTCCATCAGGGGCAACAATTTGTCTTTCCTCTGGATTATAATGTCTTGTGGCGCATTCCACCATCAATTCAGGGCACTCAATAGCCTGAGGAAATCCAGCTGCCTGGACAATTCCATTTCGTACCATTCGGCGAGCTATGGCTGTAGGCATGAGTCCATTTAGTCCCATCATTCTTTTTCTGAATTCTTCAAAATCTACATGTCCCATGTCAGTATCTTTGATATTCTTCCATTTTGAATTGACTTTGGATTCTTTGGATTCTAGTTGCGCTCCTTTACTCACAAACTTCATTTGTTTCTTCTTTGAAGATTCGCCTTGTGTAGTCATCCACCTGCAGGAAAGAAAATATATTAATTTAAATAATTTAATTCGGATTTCCTTTCTCCTGAAAATATTAATTTTCAGCTTGTCAAAATCAGATTTCACAAAAAGTAAGCTGAAAAATAAAAGGACTAAATAAATTTTGCAAGAGTGCATAAAATCAGAAGTAATAATGAATTCCATTAATCTCCATTTTGAATTCTTGAAAATTTTACTCTTGCAATTCCGCTATGAAGAATTCTGACTTTACTTCCGAAAATCAAGTCAGTCGTTCAAAAATTTCGCTCTTCAATTCCAAATTCTCTCCTGAAAATGACTTCTCTTCTGAAAACAACTTTTCTTCCAAATTGTTTCTCAAGAAAAATTAAATTTGCTGAAAGATATGGTGAAAATGACTTGTTGAATTTCCTTTTAAGGTTGAGAAATTGATTTCTTTTAGCAATTTCATTTTTCTTCTCTTGAGTTCTCCTCTTTAGCAAAGTAAGTTTCCAAATTTATGCCTCTTTTCGTGAGTTCAGACTTTTCAACAAAGTAAGTTTCCAAATTTATGTCTCTTTTCTTGAGTTTAGACTCTTCAGGATAAACTTTGGAAAATAATAAAAGATTTTCATGAATTTTCAATTTTATTTTCCAAACTTTTAATTTTCTCCAAATTTTAAAAAATATTTAATTCACCTTATGGCTAATTGTTTGATTTTCTCTATACTTTACTTTTCCAATTTAGCCATGGCGAAAATTATTTATCAATTTCAATATTGGATGAAGACTTTTATTTTCTCTCTCCTGAAGTCTGACTTCATGTTGAACTTTTAATACTCTCTCTCTTGATGCCAAGGTGAATTTTGTGTCGAATCCTTCATTTCAGGGCGAATTTCATACTTTCTTTACCATTTTCATCTTGGGATGGGCATATTTTATGTTGAACTCTCTATTTCTCTCTTGAAATTGGACTTCTCATTGATTTGCCATACTCTCTCTCTACTCATGGAGAACTTTCTTAGACTTGTTCCATTTATTTTCCATTCAAGTGTCATGGCGCACTTTCAAGGTGATTTTCTTCTTGTTATCTCTTCATGGCGGACTTTCAAGGCTTCTTGCCATTCGTTTTTCCATCTTATTTGCTCTCCACCTTGCCTTCTTAGGATTGCGGACTTACTCAAGGGTTTCCCTATCTTTTTTCAAAGCTTTTGGACTTCATAATAGCTTCTCCATTTCTAAGTCGGACTTCAGGATGAATTTCCAATTGTCTTTTCAAGGCTGGCGGACTTTCCATAGCTCTTCCCAAATACCCCTCTCTACATGGCGGACTTCCCATAGGAGTTTCCACTTGTCTTTCTCCCTCTATCTCCAAAGTTGGCGGACTTCCTCATGGACTTTCCATTTGACTTTAAGAGATGGCGGACTTTTAAGAGGACTTTCCACATGATTTTCCATTCACCTCTCTAGCTGGGTGGACTTTATAAAGCATTTTCAATTTGTTCTAAGGTTGGCGGACTTTCTAAACTACTTGCCAAGCTCTTTAAGGTGGGCGGACTTGAGTGAGGACTTTCCAATAGTTTTTCCAAAGCAAGGCGGACTTTGAAGGACCTTTTCCAATGACTCTAGGCGGACTTCCTTGTGGCCCTTCCAAATGTCTTCTCTTGTGAGGTCGGACTTTCTAGTGGGACTTCCACCTATCTTTTCAAGCTAAGTGGACTTGCCATAGGAGTTTCCACTTGAATTTCCATTTATCATTCTCTTCCCAGTCCAAGGCGGACTTCATAAAACTTTTTCCATTCATTATCTTCTTGGGCGGACTTGAGGCATTCTTTTCCAAGTCAGACTTGGATAATTCTTTTCCACATGCTTGATGGCAGGCTTTGGAGAGAGTTTGCCATGAGGAGGGCGGACTTTCTTGAGCTCTTTCCAATTGCTATCAAGGCTGGGCAGACTTCCAAGAGGACTTTCCATTCACTTTTCCATCATCCCTTCTTTGGTTGGCGAACTTCTTTCACTCCATTCTTCATGCTGGGCGAACTTTCCAGCCTTCCTGCTATGTCTAATTTCAAACCAGCCTTCATACTTATTCAGGTTTCACGATGGATTTCATAATTTTTCAGACTTTTCTATGAATTTTTCCAGATTTTCAATTGATTTTCTGTGATTTTCCATTGGTTTCTTGGGAGTTTTGACTTATTTTTTGAAATCCGGGCACTTTCTAAAGATAGGAACCCTGCCAAAAATAGAAACTTTTCCAAAAATAGTAACTTTCCAAAAATAGCCCCTAAAAAATAGGAAGTCCAACATGGGCCAAAAATGCCAAAAATGAAGTCCCTAAAAAATAGGGGTCCGGAGGGTCAATCCCCAAAAAGTAGATGATGTCAGAATTAACTAAAACGACAGTCGATCTTCGTCCCTCAGGCCTTTTGAGTCCGTCTGAGGTGTTTAGGCACTGATTCTGGCTCAAAATCTCAACTTAGCTCTGAATGGTGATTAAAAACTCTATCTCGAAAACCCCAGAGCAAAAAGAACCATGAAAATGAGGCTCAAGGCAAAACCAAACGGGCAAGCCAAGGAGGGTCCCCATTTGCAATGGGGCGATGTGTGAATTAGGTCACAACAGGTCCCAAGGTAGCGCTTTGGGTGCGCTCCCTGTTGCAATATAGGGTGGGGTCGAGGGGCGGAGTCCCCGCCAGTAAGCCCAAATTAAGACCTCCAAAACCATACAAACCTTCATGGCACACATCATTTTGCATTCACAATAAGTAAAAAAAAAGTTTTAACTTAAAATTTTATGTAATTTTTGCACTTTTCAAACTTGCCTGTGCGAGTCTGGCTGACAGACTTGCCCGGACTTGGCGAGTTTTGTGTGTCTCGCTAGGACTTGTTCGGACTCGGCCGGCCGAGTTTGAGTTCGAGCCCCCTAGACATGGCTAAGGTGACTCGACGAGTTCTGGTGAGTCTCGTTTTTGTGGTTTAAACCATAGCAGCAATAATTGTTTGGGGAAAAATTGGCAACTAAAAGTATAAGATTTTTTGAAAAAATTGAGAAAAAATGCAAAAAAAATCAGATTTAAAAAAACATTAAAAATTGTAGAAAAAGAGACAAAAAACTACTTTTTGAAATTTAAGGGCATTGCCATAGCATAGAGATATGGAGAACAAATAAAATAGAGTTTAACCCATGGATTGTAGAAAATAGGATTTTGTTGTTTATATTCATATCATTAATTACATTGCATTGCACAAAGCATACTTCATAGTGCATAAATAATAACTAAATGGTTATAGTTGATATAATTTCAATTAAAATATAGTTTGTACAAAGTCGTACAAAGTTCCAAAAAATCAAACATAGCGAATGACTTTTGCTTCTACAAATATAGCTGTACTAGAGGGCTGCAGGTCCTAATGATGTAGCTCCTAGTTCAGAGCCATTCAACCTCATGACTATCCAAGTTGGCCTCTAGGATCTCAAAATCCTTAGGCTCGAGAAAGTCATTAAAAAGATAGTTTTCCTTTGTTGAGTAGACATCTTAAATTACAAAACAGGAATAAATTGGTTCGTATTTGTGATTTAACAATACTTGCAATTTGTAGAACAATGTCAAAGAGAGCTATATGAAGAGTGTGAAAGAGAAATTATATGACAAAGGAAGCAATTGCAAAGCTCAACTTAATAGGTTTTGAATCAAATAGCTCAAGATAGAGTAATAGAAAATGCTTTTGAAACGAAATCTTAAATCTTAAAAGACCATAAATGATATTGAAATGTTCTCATTGATAACCATTTTAGAAGATTTGTAAAAGAGTAAGGGAGTGTTAAATATTTTTTCATTAGATAATAAAGACTTGCTAGTACAAAAGAAGAGAACAACTATTTGAGCCACAATTTAGGCTATTATTATTCAAGTAAAATTTCCTTGATTTTGCGTATAAGTGGATGATGGAGTTTATTACGCAAGTAATTGGTAAATTAATTGATGTATTAACAAGAGCGAGACGCTCAATAAATAATTTACAAGATTTACAAAACTGGAAAGTTTCTAAAAAGAAACTCCAGATAAGATCGGAGACGATCTTATCTCTATCTTTACAATATCTTACAATATTGAGCATTAATAAATAAATAAACATTATTTTAATACCCTCCCTTAATGCTCAATCTATCAACTACACCAAGATGCCCCCTGAATTTTACAAACTTATTCACAGATCAGCGACTTGGTGAGAATGTTCATTGCCCGATCCTCCTCATTTCGAACATACAAAGAATCGAATCGGATCCGTCTTCAACCAATGAGTCGACAATGAGTTTCCACATGCTTGGTTCGCCATGGAAGACCGGATTCGGTAAGTTTGAGAACTCCCCGATTATCACGTAACAAGGAGTCGGACCTGCTTGAGATATTTGCATAGTCCATCCGCTAAGCCAAACCGCCACATGCTGCTTTTGCATCGCCTCCCCAATACTTCGCTTCGCCGAAGAAGAGAGCTTACCGCTACGCTTCTTACTAGTCCATGTGACCTGACCGGATCCCGCAACCAACACATACCCGTGATGTTGATTTCCTCGTCATCAATCAACCTGCCCACCAATCCGCAGTGGAACCCACCGAGTTTAGGATCGCGGACTCGGTGTACAAGAGTCCAAAATCAAGAGTGCTCCTTCAATATAACGCAGCGCGACGCCGCTACTCCAATGATCACTTTGGGGCTATGAAGCTGATATGTAGCTCATCGCGAAAACTCGAATCGTGCCCAGTAGCAAGATAGATGAGGCTGCCCACTAGTTGCCTGAACAATGTTTCATCTACCACAGGTGAATCGGACTTAGCTGACAACTTAAGCCCTTTTTCCATGGGTGTGGAGGCAGGTTTGCAATCCTGCATTTGGAACTTATCCAAAAGACTTCGAGCATACTTGGACTGGGAGATGAAAATGCTGCTCTCTGTCTGCCAAACCTCAACACCTAAACAATAATGCAGGAGGCCCAAGTCTGTCATGTCAAAAGTTTTGCACAAGTCCTGTTTGATCTCAGTGATCAAAAGTGCTGAACTGCCAGTAATGATCAAGTCATCCACGTAGACAACAACAAGCAAGATCTCATTACCAGTATTCTTGACATACAAGTTCGAGTCAGATGGACACCTCTGAAAACCATGATCTGTGAGGTACGTGTCAATCTTAATGTACCAAGCTCGAGGAGCCTGTTTCAGACCATAGAGTGCCCTGACCAATCTGCACACCTTCTGTTCTTGACCAGCAACTTTGAAACCTGGAGGCTGCGTCATGTATACTTCCTCTTTCAACTCACCGTTGAGGAAAGCACTCTTCACATCCATTTGATGGACCTTCCAACCAAATTGAGCTGCTAAGGCAAGGACGAGCCGTATGGTACTCATTTTGGTTGTAGGAGCAAAGGTCTCCTCATAGTCAATGCCTTCTTTCTGTGAGAACCCCCGTGCAACCAGACGAGCTTTGTACTTGTCAAGGGTTCCGTCAGCTTTGTACTTCACCTTGTACACCCATTTGCAGCTAATGGGCTTCTTCCCTGAAGGAAGATTGGAAAGGACCCAAGTGTGATTCTTCTGAAGACTCTGGTATTCTGATTCCATTGCCTTTTCCCACTCAGGTATCCCTTTTGCCTCTGAATATGTCTGAGGCTCATAAACACTGTGAATGTTGGCCATGAGAGCAAAATTCACTGTAGACTGCTGTTTGCTCTTGTTTCTGGATGATCTACTCTCAATGAGCTCATCAGCACGAAGATCACTGATAGTCTTAGCCCACCATTTCGGTCGGAGAGTAGATGTGCCAACATCAGATGCAACAGGAGGAGCTGGATCTGGTTGTGGATCTGGAACAGGTTCAGCAGGGAGATGTTCATGATCATCTGGAGGAAACTCAGGTTGAGCATCATTAAAGACTAGGTCTTCGTCATCCCTCCCATCAGGTGGACCTAATGGAAGTCGGACACTCATATCAGGACCCTGTAGAGGCTGATCCTCTGAATGCTGAACAGGTGAGGAAGAGTGAAATGGACCTCGTTCCTCATCAAAGACAACATCTCGACTGAAGATAAGACAATCAGTGTCTATATCAATCAGCCTATATGCCTTGTGATTGTCACTGTACCCTGTGAACATGAGTTTCTGGCTCTTGGAGTCCAGCTTAGTGCGCTTGGCCTCTGGAATCCAAACATACACAAGGGAGCCAAAAACTTTCAAATGACTGATCCTAGGTTTGCGACCAGACCAAACTTCCTCAGGAGTCTTCCCCTTAACAGAATGAGTAGGTGACCTATTAAGGAGATAGATGGATGTATTGACGGCTTCTGCCCAAAACTTAGTAGGAACACTCCTGTGTTGCAACATGGAGCGAGCCATCTCAACAATCGTACGATTGCGTCGCTCTACAACACCATCTTGCTGAGGAGTGTAGGGTGTGGTTAATTGACGTTTTATCCCATGAGTATCACAGAAGTTGGAGAATGCAATAGAACAGAATTCCCCCCCATTATCTGACCTAAGAGTTATAATACTAGAACTGGACTCTTTTCAACTAAGGCCTTAAACTTCTGAAATACATTAAAAACCTCTGATTTCTGTTTAAGAAAGTACACCCACATTTTCCTACTGTAGTCATCAACAAAAAGTAGAAAGTACTTGCAACCAGTTACAGAAGAAACAGACATAGGACCACAGATATCAGCATGAACTAATTGAAGTACCTTAGAAGCCCGCCAAAAGTCGCCATCCTTGAACGGTGTGCGATGCTGCTTCCCAGCCTGACAAGCACCACAAACGCCCTGATGCTGAGTCTGAATGTCAGGTAAGCCATCTACAAGTCCCTCCCGAGCAAGCTGAGAGAGATAGTGCACGCTCAAGTGCCCGTACCGCTGGTGCCAAAGACCGGTGACAGCTGAATTTCTGGCTGCCAAGGCTAACTCCAGAGAATCACCAGTGTCCACAAGCCCGTGCCATGATCCCTATCCCAACGGGCTAACAACCAGCGAGATTCATCAACAATCAACATCTATGCGAAATGAATACCACATCCATCCGGGAGAATGCCGCGATGATCCGACCGACGAGAAGATTGAGCTCCTCGATATCGTGTACATAATACACGCGAGGAATATGAGATCCTCCCGCCGATCAACTCCGAAGCGTCTAAGCCGACAACCGCGGTATTCCTCACCTCCAAAGATTACTGAGTCAGTGCAAGGGGAAAAGTTTGTGAACCAATCACGCCTATGTGAGAAATGACGCGAAGCACCAGAATCTATGTACCAAGCAGAGGACTTGACATGGTCTGCGGGCCTTTTTGCCATCAGTGCATAAAAGGCAGATTCCTTCTGCTCAGAGTGCTCGGCGACATTCGCTTTCTAAAACCCTCCCTGCTTCTTTTGCTCAGAAGCCAAACGAGCACGGCAATCTTTCTTGATTTGGCCAAATTTATGACAGTAATTGCATTGTATATTTTTCTTCTTCGGACTGGTGGAGCGCTGACTTGAGCCTTTCTGCTGTGAAGGCTGACCTTTACCATGATGCTTTGACTGAGTTTTTGCTGCAAAGGCCTGCTCCGTGGAGGATGATGATTCACTGCTACCGAACTGTTGTCTCCAACGATCCTGCTGCAACAGGATAGTGCACAAATTTGGAAACTTGAGATCAACATTAGCAGACGTAATGTTGAGGGTCTCTATGAAATGTTCATAGGACTTCGGTAAGCTCTTCAGGGTGATTACAACCATGTCTTCCTCCATTTTCCGACCAATCGCCTCCAACTGATCTATGATCTCCTGGATTTTATTCAAGTGCGCTTGCAGAGTTGTCTTCTCATCCATCATGATAGAAAACGGCATATTCTTCAAGAAAAACGCACGGCTTTTGTCGGAAGTTTCATGCATATCCTTCAAGTGATCCCAGATCTCCTTAGCTGATTTTCTCAATGGAATCTGAGGGAGCTGATCATCAGTAACCGAAAGCTTAATAAGCATAACGACTTCACGATTCTGCTCATCAAATTTATCTTGATCCTTACCCGCCGCTTCAGGACGAGTAGTGTTGCCGAGGATCATCTGATCAAGGCAGCGGTATTCAAAAATTGTTAACATCTGCTGCTTCCAGGTGTTGTAATTTTTGCCATTAAATCTCTGGCTGCCCTCCAGCATTAAATTGCTTAAACTGGCCATCTTCACGCTTTTCAAGGCACGAAAAATGAGGTACTGAGAAGAGGCTGATGCACGAAACTCGAGGCACGAATTCCAATGCAGAAAACAGGGACAAATTCAGGTACAGACTAGAAAGTACAGTGTACGGATGGCACAAAATTCGAAGCACGGAAAACGATGCACCCAGAAAATTCGGAGACCAACCCAGTTGAGCTCTCGAAAAACCCATCAGGAATCTGTGATCAAAAAAATTTTCTGACTTTTGATGAAGAAGAAACGAGCAAAACCCTAGTCGGCCAATTTTTCTTCAGAAAATGCAGACCAATAATCTGGAAAAAAAAATGACGAAACTTTCTCAGAAATCCCACCACAGAGGCGTTGATCAAACAAATGCAAATTTTCGGCCAGAAAATGTCTGAAAAACGTGTCTCAATGGTAAAGAATCGCGGCCGAAATCTCAGAAATGCGCATGAAAAAACGCGGGCAAATACTGATGAAAAAAACGCGGCCAGAAGCACTAAAAACCGCGTCACAAAATACACTGAAACCGCAGGCAAAGGTTGCAGAAAGTTGCGTCCAAATGAAACTAAAAAACACGTCCAGGCTTTGCCAAAAAACGTGCGCCCAGAAGGAACACGTGAAGGTCGCGTGGACTGGAAACAACAAATCTGAGACGCGCGGCCAGAAAACAAATCGCGCCCACTGAAAAACACGACGCCCTTCCAGAAAATCGCATCCAGCAAACCAAGGAAAAACGCGTGGCTAAGAGATCCCGACACCGAAAGTTGCAGATGCAAACCCAAGATCGCGCACAGCCACGAAATTTTCAGTCAAGCCACGAAAATTATCCAGAATAATTTTCGAATGATGCCCTTCGAAAATCGAAAAAAACAGAGAACACACCAGGAAATTCCAAAACAATAATTTTCAAAAAAATTTTGAAACAAAATAATTTCGAAAAAAGAAATTATAAAATTTTTCGAAAAAATTTATTCCCTGTGCTCTGATACCATATTATGCAAGTAATTGGTAAATTAATTGATGTATTAACAAGAGCGAGACGCTCAATAAATAATTTACAAGATTTACAAAACTGGAAAGTTTCTAAAAAGAAACTCCAGATAAGATCGGAGACGATCTTATATCTATCTTTACAATATCTTACAATATTGAGCATTAATAAATAAATAAACATTATTTTAATAGAGTTAAAAACATTGATGGACTTTGAGTTGAGAACTTGAGAGATTATAGGTACAAGTTTCAATGGAAAATCAAAGCACAAGGAACATTCCGTTTCAATGGGACAGTTGCTGCTGAAATCTATTTGGATTGTTAAAGAGAAAAATATATGAGGCCTGCTTCGGGAGGGATTAAGACAAGCCCACAAGACTAGGGCATGACTTCTCTCAAGGCATGTAGTAGTTTTCCTAATACCTATTTAACATGCATGGAATGCTACACTATATATGTCTAAAGCATTCATGTATTGCTATCGTACTCCTTGCAAGCCTTATGAACCTCCATGTATATGATAATCCTAAATGGAATGTAGTTCTTGAACAAGTGCAGGGCATGCATTTAAGCAGCGAGTTTCACCAATTAACAAAGTATTAAGCTTGCAAAATATATAGGAAATTTAAATATAACCAAAACAATCCTTCATTTTGATTTAAAATACTGCTACAGTTCATTTATTTCATCCCTACAAGCTGATTTTTATTTTTCTGATAGGAACCATTCTGCTCCCGGTTCCACAATTTCTATATACTATTATGTATATATAGTACTTATGCTTCCCACTTGATTATACAATTTTCACTACCCTACTCACTTGTCATTAAAACTTGATGGCTAGTGTCAAATTGAAGCTCCAAATTATCACACTTTGTTAGCATTTGAAAAGGTAATCTGTCCCAACCTAACCTTGATAATCTAAACAACCACCTTGGTATTATTGTTGACAATTGAAATGTTAAAATTCTTTTGAATAGTCTAGATCACAAGAATTCAAAGAAAACAAACCTCTTTAGGTTGATATCAAGCCAATAGAGTTTCATTTTAGTTTAGTTTGGCTTTCTTTATTTACTCTTGTCAAGTATTCTTATAAGGTTCAAATATGTTAAAAAATAAGATAGAAGCCTTAATTGGTATTTATGATATTGTCTACTATTTACCACTAAATTGTGTCCTTGGACTTATATACATGGAAAGCATTATGACGAGCCTAAGGCAAATGATTGTAGTATGGAATATAGAGAAAAAAGCAACACATCTCTTAACCATTTCATGTTAATGTCCTTAACATCAAGCATAAAAGCATACCAAAGAAACTA
Organism: Sequoia sempervirens; assembly: GCA_007258455.2. Lineage (NCBI taxonomy): Eukaryota > Viridiplantae > Streptophyta > Pinopsida > Cupressales > Cupressaceae > Sequoia > Sequoia sempervirens. The sequence goes on along the minus strand of VDFB02268834.1, from coordinate 79,860 downwards.
TTTTAATGTTCTTAATCTTAACATCTATTAGAAATATACGTCCATTCAAGGTCACTTGTGACTTACCTTAGCAACCTAATGAAATCTAGTGAATCTTTGATGGTGAACCATGTCCCAACATTCAATACTCAGTTCTATGCTAAAAATCAGTGAAAAAACTCGATTAAATAGTGATTTCATGCGGTTAGGGTTTTGTGACATTTGGTTGGGCAATTTTTTTGTAATTTTTTCACAATTTAGAACCCTTTAAAATTGTTGAAAATCACGGTTGATTAAATTGGGATTTTTCGGGGAAAAAATCCGTTCAACCAAATATTTTTTAAAAATCGGGTTTTTTGAGATTTTTTGAGGATTTATGCTTCTATGGTTGTAGAGGAATGAATTTCTTTGTTATATGAGTGCTGGATATATGCAAAGACCCATCCCAAGCCTTAATCATTCTACTGTAAAAACTATGTATGATTATAACCAATGTCCTATAGATCACCTTGGTAGACCATAGTGCACCCACACTTTGGTAGAGAATAAATCCGTTGTCTCTTTTCTAGTTATCATCTTCTTGCATGGCGATAAAATTCAAATTTTGTTGAACCTATCCCCAATGACAAATAAATTATCATACTCATATTTGTTGACTAGCAATCCACTCATGAAATCCATGGAAACAATTTATCATGGTCTACTAGGCACTAGAAGAGGCATATGTAGTCCTCCTTTTTGTGTCTTGGATTTGCAAGTGCAACACAATTTGCATCCTTGAATAAACTTTTTTCCCTTTATACTTGCTTTCTAGACCAATACACATCTCTTTGAAAATGGGTCACTGTTTTTCCAATGCCAAAATGACCTACCACTTTGGAGGTATGAGATTCCCTCATAAGTAGAAGATACTTCTACTCTTGGCATACACAACTTGCCTAGCCTATAGAGTAATCCTTCCTTGAGGTAAGTATGATCTCCTCCTTCTGCAACCCCTTGTTCTTGGAGCTATTTGTACTTATCCCCTAAATTTAAGTCGATCTGATAGATTTCTTCATATGTTTTTCTAGTGAATGGCTCCAATTGTGTGATTGTAGTAAGAGCTGATATGGGCTTTGAAATAGGTGGTCTAGACAAATTTTCTGCTATAACATTTGTACTTCCCATCTTGTAGTTGATCACCAAGTGAGAAGTCCATCCATTTGTAATGTTGCACTTGTTGCAACTTATTTTGAGCATGCAAGTATTGTAAATTCTTGTGGTTCGTGTGTGCAACTGTCTCCCTGCCAAGTAAATAGTGTGTGCATTTCTTGATTGCTTGGACTAATGTATAAAGCTACATGTCATATTCCAGATAGTTCCTCACTGCTGAAGTGAAGACCTCTAAATGTTAGCAGACTAATATTACCACCTTGTAAAAAAATGATTCCTGTGGCATACATACTAGTATCTGTCTCAATCCCAGAGGGCAGCTGCAAATTAGGTAAGGCCAACACTAGAGCATTGCAAATCTTATCCTTAAATGTTGCAAAAGATTGATCATGTACATTACTCCAAGTAGAGTGCTTACATAATGCTGCAACTGATTGTAGAGGGCCCGCTATGGAAGAAGGCTGGAATGAACTTACATATATATTATGTAATGTCAGGAAAACTCCTTGTTTCTGAAGCACTCCTTGCTGCGAGTCAATTTTTGATATTTTCCACTTTTGCGAGATCTACTATCAGCTTACCTCCTGCCAAATGGCCAAAATATGTTGAAGATTCTTTGGTAAACTCACATTTCTTTAAATTGCACAAGAGATGTTTCTCTTTTGATACTTCGAAAACCTGTCTCAAATGCAGGAAATGGTCCTTCCATGTTGCAATAAAGATCAATATGTTACCTAGATTTACTATAACACGTCTTTATGAACTTTCTCAATACATCATTCATTAAATGCTTAAATGTAGCTAGTGAATTACATAAACTAAAAGGAAGAACAAGCCATTCATATGTTTGGTCTTGAAAGTGGTTTTCGACGTATCCTCTTCCTTCATTCTTACTTGATGGTAACCTGATTTTAGATCCAATCTTGTAAAATATTTGGCATGTTGCAACCTGTCCAGCAGGTCATCTATCCTTGGGAGAAGATATTGTTTCTTAATGGCAATCTTGTTGAGAGCATGGTAATTTATGCACATTCTTGAAAAGCTGTCCTCCTTCATTACTATTACTATAGTTTATCTACATGGCAAAGTGCTGGGATGTATTACACCAGGTTCTAACAACTTATGAAGCAGCTACTTTACTTCATTGCTCTCCATCAATGATTGTCTATACAATCCTTTCTCTTAGGAGCTAACCCCTTAGGTTCACATAATACCTCCTCAAATGATACCAACAGTTCTTCTAACACCTTGGTTGTCTTGCTGCTATTTGTCTATCAATGGCAATCTGAGTCTTACTTTGGTGTCCCTTAACAATGTATTTGATTCCATCTTTGACTCATTGGTGCTTGTATGCTCTTTCCATGAATATAGTGTCTCACATGTACAAATTCGGGCTCTCAAGCACAACATCAAATGCATCAAGTGAAATCACATCTGCATCTACTTGATCTACATATTGAGCATTAACAACAAACTGAAACTCACGTTTTTTTACTTGAATTTCTTCACCCTTTGTAGCTGAGGATGATCATATGTTTTGAGACCAAGCTTTCTTACCATATCAGTTGAGATTAAATTACAAAGAGAACTAGGATTTACAAGTGCTCTCATTGTTGTTTTCTTTTCTTGGAGTTTGAGAATGAAAAGCTCGTTCATTGCTTCTTGTTCTTGTTCAGTCATAGTGGTCCTTATTGCTATGCATACCAATTATTTGTCAACATCTAGGCATAGACTTCTTGGAGTTCTCCTTGGGCTTATTCTCAAGGTGCAACTCGGGTGCAGCTTTCAACATATTTATTTTCAGTGTGAGCATCAATTTTACAATGCAAACAATGAACATTTGGGTCTTTACCATTGCGGGCAGCAGCGTTAAGTCTTCTTACCTTTACAGTTCTTGAATGGTTTGTCCTTTTTCTCCTTGGGTTGTTCTTTATGATGTTGTTCTGTTTTCAAAGATACTCCTCCACCTCTCTGCTTCTCATTATCTGTGTAGTTAGGAAACACGCAAACTTCATCCAAATCAGCTGGCTTGGTGGTGATGGCCTTCTTAGGTTCATATGTAACTCTCCAAGATACTTGGTAAGGATATCTTCTTCAAAGTTCATGCTTAACATCATGGCTTGTCTACAAAACATGGTTTTGTAGTCATGTATAATTTGATCACTTGCCTGCCTAAGTAGATCCATTTTGTTTTTTGATTTGTTTCATGATCAATTGGATAAAAATTCTCCTCAAAAGATCTTTAATGCCATTTAATGTCCCCTCTCCTGATTTGCCCTAGAATTTGCCTATTGATCACAAATTGCAGCAAATTAGGGTTAGGGTTTGAATGCAAGCATGCTAGGATTTGGGAGAAGGGACATGATGGGTCTGCTTGAAGCCATTTCTACATCAAGCCTAAGAGGATGTCTACCACAGCCCTCTCCCTTGGCGGCTTGTATCTGCTTTCCCCATCAATGTCTCAAACCCCTAAAGACACTTGCCATCCTGTGGAGTTGGGCGGGGGTTGTAAGTGGGTTACTTGGCTCTTTGGGTAAGTGCCCTCTGGTCCTAGGAGCCATTACGGTCAACTCTAGGATAGCTTACTTACTAGCCTTGTTTACCCCTTTTGCTTACACCCTAGGTCCTTCCTACAAGGTGGGTTTTAGTCAGTCGAGCATATTTCCTATTCTATCATAAAAAATTATACATTAAATATTCTTTATTATCTATGGCAAGATTTATACAGATGTAAAATAATGATTGGCAGAATATACCCCTGATATATATATATATATATATATTTGATAATAGCAACCTGCTGTGATGGACTGGATGGGTTCCTTTGTGATCGTTGGTCTGATCTTCCTTTCCTTCAATCAATCTGTTCTTAACACTCAGAAGATATCGTTAGTGTAAATCAAACAAATAAGAATCTATTATCCATACTTATATTTAAGCACCATAATTACCTATAAGGTTCAATAATTGCTGCAAGCATCATTATTGCATAATTATCATTCACGTATATAGATACGCTATATATATATATATATACGTATATAGGTGTGTGTATATGTAATTATATTTAGGTTACTTCCCTTATTGAGTTATCCTTTTCCATATATCAGATTCTTTATTTATTTCTATGTCCTCATTACTGTTCCTATATCTCTGTTAGATCTCTTTGAACCAACTTTTTCTTCCCACATATTAAATTTGAGTGTATCATATTAATATTTCTGCTGCTATGCTCAGGACGTACTCCTTCCTCCTTCTTCCTTGATGATATCTGCTGATGTAATCAGATTAAGATCTGCTCTAGTCTCCTCCCGTTTTGTATACCTATTTCCTTGCTTATATATCCCATCACTTTTTATGAAGGGAGGCGTCTCTCATAAAATGGGATGACTTTACCAAGGGACATGTCTCTATTTAATTTAACTAACACTTCATAGAGTCAACCTTCATTAACAAGATTACTATTATTAATATTCATTGCTGCTAATTATACTAACATCTCTATTGCTGCATTTAATTAGGAATAGTTGCTGCTGCCCAATAAATTGTTGCATTTCCCTGTATTAATAATGAATCGCTGCTATTAATATCCTTGAGTCGGCCCTGGCCTTAATGAGTCTTAGTTGGCCCTATTTTAAATTAATTTGCTTATATAATTTCCCTCTAATCCAGCCGGCACCTTTAAACACGTTACTGCTAATCCACTCTTTAATATAGATTGCCTATGAAGTTTGATCGCATGATTTGTTTATCAATTAAGGGCTGCTAACCCTAATTTGGCGAGGGCATGATAGTCCACCTTGCCCAAGATTGCTTGTCCTCAAGCAATCACACAATATTAGCTTTAGTTGTAGGAATTCTAACCAAGTGATGGATGTTTTGGTTATGTATGACCCTATGTCCTTGGAGAGTGACTGTTAGTATTCTTTGTCTTGATTTACTACCGATAAGTTTAATACCATTCTCCAAGATATAAGGGCAATTTATTTTCTTATGCATTGTTATTTCCCAAGATTTTTGGAAATTGACAAGATTTGTTACTTAAGACAAGTTTTTTCTCATTTCATTACCTCAAGGATCCTAGGCAATGATACAACTTTTTATTTTCCTTTGTTGAAATCCAAAGTCATGATGGATTACGGGAATGTTGTGAATATCAAGATCCCAATCCTTTGTGTCAAATCACTTTTGCATTTGTGTAAAGGATCTAGATGTTTGAATGATAAAAGTCTGTTTTATTTTGTGTAAACATTCAAACAAAGTTTGCAGCAAGTTTGTTTGTAATGAGGAGCTTATAGTGTTTTTGTTGGTATGTGGCGACTGATCATGCTATACTGTACACCCCGACATGTATCCTCCTACTTTTTTGCGTCGTCACTGAAAAAAGAAAAATCAACGAAAAAGGGAAAAAATCGACTTTGTAGAACCCTAATCTAGAAGCTTCTAAGCTTGTTAAAAAGGGGTTCGGATGGGTGTTACAGTATGATGAAAAACGTGATTATTCGCAAGATTGTAATAGGTTTTTGCACTGGATAATAAAATCATTGGATGGCCGCGGTTTGGTGGATGTAGCCCGGATTGGGTGAACCACGTTAAATTCTCTGTGTTATAATTTATTCTATGTGTGTTTTAGTTTCTCTGTTTATTAATTAAATCTGCATTTAATTGTTAGATATCTGCCATCTCTAACCCTAACAGTTTTAGTCAATCATTTGTCATTCCCATAAGTAATGTACAAAATTATGCGTTTGATCAAGTCAAACAAAAGGATGTACAGTAGTTTAGCATTCCTAGCAAGCAACAGAAGCATTTTGCCCGAATATCCAATTCTTGTCCCAACCTCCAATTTAATTGGAGGTTATCATTCCTCTTTGACATATCCCCATTTTCATATCTTGGAAAAGTATTGTTTATTTCACTTGATTCCTTTAAGCAATATCAATTTATTCCAAATTTTGAAAGGCGAGAATGATCATCGGATTTGTGGATTATGGGCCCATAATGTAACTTGATTTGTATTAAATTTATATTTTTCTTCTTAATCCTAATCATGGATGTAGAGCTCCTTAATCAAGAAGAATGGCTTAGGAGAAGAAGAGCCTTGGATGAAGTAATCTCGACATATGTTCTATATCACTAGTTCCAAGTTTACTAGATTAATGCTGTAGATTACGAGGTCAATCCATGCATCGCTATTGTTTCTTTGAGTGTGGGATAGATTATATGTGTTATGGATTTGATTGTGCATTATGGTTTGTCAAAAATGAGTGGAACGGATTTTAGTAGAACAATTGTGTACTCCTTCATGAAGCTCGACTAATAAACCCTATGATAGATTTCCCATATTTCTTAAGATTTCACCATAGTCCAAAATTGTCTTCTTACATTTCCTCAAAAAATATTGGTTGGATTTTAAGAGATTGACCATCCTCGGTCAAGATGATACCTCAATGCAATTATATCTCGAAGTTTGGAATTTAATCTTAACCCATCTTTGTATCTTTTGGTTGTGCCTATAAATAAATTTAAGCAAATACAAAAGAAGCTGGAAAAAATTAAACACAAAATAATATGTGCTTCTCTTTTTTTCATTCAATACAAATTACATATATATAGGAGTTTTGTTAGAATAATAATGCTCTATTGTTAATGGTCATTTCTACAGTAGTTAGTAGTTGAGGTAGTTAGACATCTTAAATGTCTACAGTAATTTACCTCCCCTATATATTGTAATCTTTTCCTTTGTTAATACAAACAATTTTAAGCAATTTTCCTAGCTAAAATTGTTTCATGGTATTAGAGCCAGTCTGAGCTTGTCTCCCTCACGGGAGGGCTCTTTGTTTTGGTATGGATTTGCAAAGACGGGTTTTTGTGTTCAAATCTGTGAAGAGTTTTGACCTGTCTTCTGGGCGGATTTTGTCTGCAAATTCGTGGGGCTCTTTGTTGGAAGAAAATCAAGGTTTTTTCATTTGCATTTTTTCATGGGCATTTTTCTTCTCCTAGGCGCATGTTCAGATCTGAAGATTGCATTTTGTTTTGAGGGTGTCGCGTTTTTTGCTGGGCATAATTGATTGAAAACCCTGGTTGCATCACTGGTTTTGTCTTTGCTGGGCGCGTTTTTCTCTAGTTTTTTCGTGCGAACTAGGGCACGCGGTTCTGAAAATCGTGACCTGGTTTTCTTCCTCTGCTTGTGACTTTTGGTGGTGTTTTTTCTGCGTTTCTCTACTCGTTTCAGGCGCTCTTCGTAGCGGCGTTTCTGTGTGCTTTTTTGTTTGCAACCTGAATGCGATTTCTTTCATATTGGGGCCGCATTTTCGTGCTGTCAAGGGACGCGTTTTTTTTTGGTTTCTTGGTCGCGATTTTTGGACCTTGCAGTTCGCATTTTTTAGCTCCTGAAAGCTGCGGTTTTGAATCTGTTTTTAGACGTGAATTCTGCCCTCCTCTTGGTCGCGTTTCGTCATAGATCTGGGCATGAATCTCAGCCTCCTTGTGCCACGATTTCATGGAGTTTCAAGCCGTTTTTTCTGCATTTTTCAGAGCTTTAATGGTGGCTAGGGTTTCTGCAACTTTGTCTAGGGTTTTGACCCTCTGTTTCAAGGCGAAAAATTATTTTGATTGCAGATTCCTTTTGGGTTTTTCGAGATCTCAAATGGGTTGGTCTCCGATTTTTTTGGGTGCTTCGTTTTCTGTGCCTCATTTTTTGTGCAGATTTGTTCTGGCGGCTAGAGTTTGCAAAAATCCTTTGATACAGTCTGTCGTTTCCAATTTTGAGCAGCACATTATCGGGGTTTTTTAAATATTTTTTCCCTCATAAGAATTTTTTTTTGGATTTATGGGTTTTAATATTTTTTCTCTTAAAAAATCTGTATGGGTTTTCATAATTTTTTCCCTTAAAAAATTTAGGGAGGGTTTCTAATTTTCTCCTAAAAAATTAAGAGTTTTTCCTATATACCCTAGTCAGGGTTTCTATTGTTCGGGAGGGCTCTCTGTTATTTGGTTTTAACTGTTTTTTCCGAAAAAAAAAACAATGATTTGTAATCTTCATCTTCAAATTTCTGGGTTTGGCAATTTTTTCCTCAAAAATTGTATTTTGTTGCAGTCTGTTTTGGTTGCACCTGGAGTTGCTGGGGCGAACATCTGCACATTTGTCTTCTTGCAGTTTGTTCTGGGGCATTGTGCTCATCTGCAAAAGTTTCGACGGTTTGCCAATTTATCCTCAAAATCGTGGCAGTTGTTCTCGATGTGTCTCTGGTTTCAGGGAGGGACAACTTTGTTACCCGACATCAAGTTGGATGTTTTGTGATCAGTTTTTGTCATTCTGCAGTTTCTGGGAGGGTTGGTGGTAGATTCATCTCCAGTGGCAGAGTCAGTGGCTGACTCTTGTCTCTTGTTGTAGAGCTTTCTAAAGAAGGGGCAGCCTTCTCTGTTTTTTTTTTTTTCTAGACGGTTTTTTGGTACTCTTGGTCAATTCTGTAGATCCAGGGAGGGTCTCAGTAGCAGTAGAGTGTTCTGAAGAATTTGTGACCAAAAGACTTGCAGATTGTTTTCTATAGGCTAGTTAGACGATTGACCATTAAGGGAGGGTGTTAGAATAATAATTCTCTATTGTTAATGGTCATTTCTATAGTAGTTAGTAGTTGAGGTAGTTAGACATCTTAAATGTCTACAGTAATTTACCTCCTCTATATATTGTAATCTTTTCCTTTGTTAATTCAAGCAATTTTAAGCAATTTTCCCAGCCAAAATTGTTTCAAGTTTCATTTCCCATACTATAGGGAACCTCCTATAGCTGCTTGTATTTAGATGAGTTGTTTAAACTACTCATAAAACAACCAAACAAACCTCAACAAGTTACTATTTTCACATTGTAATAGCTTCGTGAGTTGTGTTAACAACTCACATTATGTGAACACTAACAATAAATTTCCCAATAGTGCCTAAGTTTCTGTGACAACTAGTGATGGTAATAATATCATTAGATTCACTATGTTGGATGGTTATAATTGATTGTTCCTTCCTTGGAAACTTTTGATATTTTGATTTCTTGACAAATAGATGGGTGACATTTGCTTGATTTATTGATAGATAGATGAACAATGATTGCTTGATTTCTAGAGTGATGATTGCTTGCTTCAATAAATTGATTTATCTTTTATATCGATTTCTTTTGAAGGAGTCACTACTTTTCACTTTTGAAGGGTCACACATGATCACTACTCTTGAGGGCCTAATTTAATTCCCTTGCAAAATTACTTAAGGTTCTTTTCTTAAGGATGTTTTCCTCAAATGAAATGCTCTCCCTTTTATAACAAGTTTGAGGGAGGTCACACCTTTTCACTTAAGTAGTTACAACTCTTCCCTATTGCACTGGGATACTAATAATGATTCAATTTTAGATAAGTTAAATTTGTTAGTGCTTCTCAACTCATGAAGCATTTTGACTGACAAAGTTTTTAACATTTTTATAATTTTTAAGCATAAAGTAATCATATACATACATAGAGTGATCTTGCTGAAGACACATCCCGCATGAAGCAAACACATAGATATACATAATACACGAAGTATATTTAAGACATGAAGCATGAAGCACATAATACAGGTGAATACACGTAGTACATGAAGTCTATACAGGAAGCATGAAACATACATGTGAATACATGTAATACATGAAGTATACAAAAGAAGCATGAAGCATACACGTGAATACACGTAATACATGAAGTATACACAGGAAGCATGAAGCATGTACATGAATACACACAATACAAGATGCATGCACATAAATACACATAAGTCATGAAGTATACACTTGAATATTCATAAGTCATAAAGTATACACTTGAATATATGTAAGTCACAAAGTATACACTTGAATACATATACACGTAAGTTGTAAAGTATACACTTGAATACACGTAAATCATAAGTCGCAAGTCATGAAGTATACATACAGATCAAAGTATTCACATGAATACATGTAAGTCATAGGTCGCAAGTCATGAAGTATACATACGAATACGCATAAGTCACAAAGTATTCACATGAATCCACGAAAGTCACAAAGTATGAATACACGCAAGTCACCCGTATACACATGAAAGGCACACTCATATAGACATGCATTATTGGTTTACTAGTGAAGAAGGCCCAATAGTTAATTCTAATTGAACGGTGGTTAAAGTAGGTATGTCTTGTAGGATGGCAGGAGCATGCTTTGATACCAATTGCAATGTCCCCTTTCTTGATTTGCCCTGGAATTTGTCTATTGATCACAAATTGCAGCGAATTAGGGTTAGGGTTCTTCTTACCAAATAAATATCTCTTTAATAATGCAATCCTGGGGTTGAATCATGCAATCGCCACATGAACAATATATATATATATATATATATATATGCTTAATAGAGTTAGGTAATTACGTTACATCATAGATTATCATTAATGCAAGCATGCTAGGCTTTGGGAGAAGGGACATGATGGGTTTGTTCAAAGCCATTTCTACACCAAGCCTAAGAGGGTATTGTTGGTGTACGTTTTATCATCCACCGAACACACAGAATAAAATGTCCAAAGATACTCTATCCTCTCTTGAAAAACCACCGCGTATGCTAGGATTGTGAGAAGATCGTATGGCGATTCCAAGGTTTCTTTTGTCAGGTCTTGACGTGTGGATAAGCTCAATGGGCGTTGTGATTTGCTGGTAATACACAAGGGGACTTACGTTAAAGAATTCTTCACAAGTTTGGGACTTCGGCAGATTTATCATTAAAAGCTTCTTCAATTAGGACTTCAATTTGGATCTCAAAAAAAAATAGCAAAAGGATAAGGGGTTTAGGGGATCTATTCTACGCCTAAGAATTTAAGAGACAGTAAAGATTCGGTGAAAGGAATAACCTCACTTTGTTTCGCCTCCCTAGGAAAACTACGCAAAGTGGGTGCAATCTTCAAGGGGTGTGAGAATGATTTTCAAATCTCGAATGAGACCGAAGTTAAGCTTCCTCAATTACAAGCTCAGGATAACTTTACGTATCGAATGCAAATCATCCATTCGAAGAAAGTATGAGCAATATTTCGCCATTGAATCTAGACGATCAATCTCTCATTAACTTAACCAATATTCAAAGCAAATTCTACTTAACTTAATTCTAACTCTAATCTATGGTAGAAGAAGATATGCAACCTTGCTTACTACTTGACAATAAAAGTTATTCAAAGCAAATCATGCATAAGAGCTTTTATTATCGGAAATAGTCTCAATGCAACAATTTCATACATTGTCTCCACCCTTTACAAATGAGGGGCGAGCTCAATTTATAGGCTCCCCAATTACAATTCAGTGGCCAAGATTGATTTCGAATCAACGACCGAGATTACAAAATAAAACCCTAATTAGGGTTTGTCACTTTCGACCAATGAGAAAATTTCATTTGAGGACACTTGTCCTTTTGCTAAATATAAACCAACAATAAAATAGAAAGTTGTTGCATGTTGATTTGGAAAAAATTGATTGGTTGGAAGATGACGAGGGGCCACCTTAGCGTGTCCGATGTCTTCTTTGGTCACTTTGTTTTTCTTCCACGTTCTTGCCTTAGAATATTTTCCTTGCCGGTGACTCTGTCCTTTGCGCTTGTTCCTTCCTAGCTTAGATCTTGGAGCTCCTTTTGAGACTTTGATTTCTTCTTCTTGCCTGTACTAGAATCTTTGAGGTCTGGAAGTCTCCCCTTGGAGTAGGTGTTTGGACTTGAGGTTGGTTGCTTTGAAATTCCTCCTGCTTGAACTGGGTTGATGTTATTCCTTGGGATTTCCTCTCTGAATTCTCCAATTTGTGTCGAGAAATTGTCTAAGTATGGAGATGTGTTTGGAACACTCTTCTCGTCACCATCTGATTATGATTGGAAGCTTGTTTTTAATTCTTTAGGAGATGAAATCTCTCAAGAAGTTGTCCTGATTGCTTCTTTCAAGTGCCTAGAATTTGGAGAAGAATGCCTCTGTGCTTTCGCCACAATGGAGGAAATTAGAATTTCCTCTGTGAAGTATTTCCCAGACTTAGCCAAATTTTGGCTATTTTGTAACACCTTCATGTGGACCATTCAATATTTAGCCAAGGTTTTGGCCATCTCCATGCTCGAACAAACTTTGCCTGTGGATTTGCCTTCAATTCTGAATTTGGCTTGTGCTAAGGATTTTATTCATTTCTTCTTTATTTTTCCTCTTTATTCCTTTGTTTTCTTTCCAACACTTAGCCAATTTTCTGAATCTTAGCCAATTTTCTCATCCTCTCCTTTGGAAAACTTTACTTGTGTCTTGACATATTCATTTGCTGCAATCTTAGACATTTTATTCAATCAAAGTTGGACTTCATAATGTTCAAGACATTTTCTTCAATAGGACTAGGTCGGACTTTACTTTGCCTTGGACATGCCTTGCTTGAGGAAAGTCGGACTTCATAAAGGTTTGGACATGCTATGCTTGGGAAAAGTCGGACTTTCACTTGTCTTTGCCATTTTCATCTCCCCTCTAGGCACTTCATGCCTTAGAAATTTTCCATCATGCTTGAGGGCGGATTTTGGACTGTCTTGGACACTTCTCCAGGTGGACTTTGCACTTGTCTTGGACATCCATCCTTGGGCAGACTTTGCTTCATGTTGGACATCTTCACCTTGGGCAGACTTGAAGCTTGCCTTTGCCTTTCCATCCATTATTTTGTCCAAGGCATTTTATATTTCTAAGTATTGGAAATAAATTATTAAAATGTCAAAATATTTAATTTATTTCCAACCCGTTCGTTTTTGGACCCATGGCTATTTTGATTTTCTCTCCTTTTTTCTTTGGCTAAAAGTTTATTTTCCAAATTTATTTCGATTTTTGTCTAGCCAAGTTAAAATTCTAGCAATCTTGCCAATAAATGTTATGCCGGATCCTCATTTTCTTTTGCCATGGGAGACTTCAAATTGTGCCGGGCACATTTTCTCATGCCAAAATCAATTTTTTCTTGTTTGGACGAATTTCTCTAGGCAAAGTCTGTGTTTGGATATCTCCCTTAGGCAAAATTCCATGATACTTAGACAAATTCTTATCCCCCCTAGCCAAGGGCGGACTTTCTTGCCTCTTTGCCATGTGCATTTTTCTCTGTATACTTGGCCAACTTTATCAACTTTTCTCTAGACATCCATACTTAGGCGAATTTTTAATCTTTCTTCTCTTTCATGCTAGGTGAACTTTATTCTCCCTTTGCCATAGCCTAGGCGGACTTTCCAAGGTCTTTTCCATCTTTCCTCAAGGTATGGCGGACTTTCTACTAGGCTTGCCTTTCACACTTAGCCAAAATTCGCACTTCTCCCCTTTAAAACATTAAAATACTTGGTCAAAATTTCAATTTTCCTTCCTTTTAGGCCTCTATACTTAGGCAAATTTCGGATTTCTATCTCAAGGCACCAAACACTTAGTAAAATTTTCAATTTTTCTCCTTCCTTATGCCTAGGCGGACTTCCCAAGCATTTTGCCAAGTGAAGGGCGGACTTTCCAAGGTCTTTGCCAAGTTTCCTCAAGGTTGGGCAGACTTTGAACATGTCTTGCCAAAGCCAAGGCGGACTTTGTTAGGTCTTTGCCATCTTCTCCTTATTGCTGGGCGGACTTTCCATAGTCCTTGCCATTCTTCCCTTCATTGCTGGGCGGACTTTGGAAGTGTCTTGCCAAAGCTAGGCGGGGTCTGAAATTTCTTTGCCAAGTCCCACTTTTTAAGGGCCGACCTCTTCAAGTCCTTGCCATTCTTTTCTACGTCCCACATTTTAAGGGCCAGCTTCCTCAAGGCTGAACATGTTGCTTAATGGCGAATTTTCCAGACTTAGACAGAATTTTGCCATGAATTTTATGCTCTTTTGGTCAATTTTTGGTGATTTTTGTTGGAAATGTTGTCATTGATGTCAAAGTGTTGTGATCAAAGCTAGTTACAATCATGAAGATTGCGAAGGTTAATGGAGTTGGAAATGATCAAGAAAGCATCAATAAATTAATGAAGTCTGCTGTTATTAATGATTGCTGAGATCCTACAGATTGCAGTCATTGATGTCAAAATGAAAAAGATGGAGTCATTGATGTCAAGATAAGCATGACTAAAGATAACATAAGCATGGCTGAGATTGTTGAAGATTATTGTTATTGATGTCATGGAAAAGGATAATGTTCAGTATAATCAGGTTATTCAGACTTATAAGAAATCTAATTTGTGGACACTCAGATCATCATGTTCAGGTTTATGTTCAGATTTGAAGATCTTTCAATGACATTCAGATTCGAAGATCTTTTGATACAATAGAGCTTGTTAATCTAGATTGATTATTCTTCAATGGTGAAATCTAGAAGTCTCATAATCATCAAAGGGGCGATCTATATCAAGAAGGTAAGAAATTGTTAAAGAGATAAACTCCAGATTATCTTTAAGAAAGATTATTTTATGAACTCATTATTCAGATCTGATTAGCAAAAGACAAACAAATGAAGAAGCAAATCATATTTGAAAATGCCGAGCCTCTTCATGAAGGGACAGTGATAAACTAAACAATTTAAATCATGTCAAAACTGAAATGACACGATTTAAATCTATGAAGATTTACTAAATAAAAAGATGAAATGAAAAGTTTGAATAAAGACAAAATGAAAAAGACAATAAAAAAAAAGACAAAAAAGAAAAAGACACGTCAGAAAAGACAAAGTCTTTAAGAGGCAGCGCTTCAGCTTTGAAAGGATACGCTTCTTGGAATGATACGTTTTTCTTGAATAAGACAAGAAATAAATAAGACAAGATTTGTCTAATATAAAAGCAGCGATATAAGTTATAAGAAAAAAAACAGAATCAAATAAGACAAATGAAGAAAAGACAAATCATAATAAGACAAAATTGTCTTGGTGCGATCTCCATATTAAGGACAAAAGTTTGTTAATAATACACAATGTGATGAGATACGATTTACTTTTGAAAGAGTATGATTTCATATAAGACAAAAACCTTGTAATGAAAGGCAGCGATTTCTTAATGTGTTGATTCGATTAACTCACATGCTTCAGATTTTTCAAAAGACACGACTTTTAAGGAAGACAAATTAAATTAAAGTTAATCAAGCATCTATAAAGGCAGTGGTTATAATAAAAGGAGCAACGATTATTCTAAAGGAAACTATTCTTTATTATGAGAAGGTAATTATGTTAAGAAGAGGTGTCTCTTAAGAGAAGTCACATCTTTTCAAGATGATTATGAAGATATAAAATCGAATGAAGAGTGTGCTGAGAGAGTGTGGATAATAATGTATATTATCTGAAGACTGGAAGTGGGGTTTGTAGAGAGTGCTGTGTGAGTATAAGGATTATATCATTAAAATCACAAGCAGGTGTAGAAAAATGTGTTGTGGTGTGGAATAAATAGAACACAATCAGATGTGTTGGAAGCAAAGATATTATCCATGAATATCATTTAGTTTTCAGTACGCTGGAAGTGTGTTGTGCAGCAAAGAAAATTAAGTATATTCGATAAAGAGAGTAGTTTGATGAAAAGGAGATAAGGAGTATTATAGCAGTGTTATACTTTAAGTTTGTGATCATACTCTTGGCAGATCTTTGGTCAATCTAATACAATTTTGAGAAGAGGTTTACTACAGTTTGAAGAAGAAAGCTACAACAAAGTGTGGATTATTTGAAGATCAAATTCGAAGGATTTAGTGGAGTTTTGCAAAGGGTTTTGAATCAGATTTTGTGCAGTCATGGGACAGTGTTAGATCAAGATATGTGAAGAATGTATGTGTGAACAGTTTTATGCAGATATAAAAGAGATACATTTGTATATGTAATTGAGGAAGTAAATAAAGAGGAGATCATCAAAGGAAGATTTGAAAGAAATATATAAATGCGGATGTTGTAGAGGATTTATGTGAATATCTCTCAAGAAAGGAAAAACCGAGAAGAAGATTGGTTGTAAAGTCCATCATCCGTTGAGGAAGCAACATTGAAGGTGGAGGATTATTCTTGACATTATTATCTTTGCTAAGTTGGAGCTTGGCAAGTGGGGTTGAAGCCTCCAGTAGGTTGGTGCCTACTAAATCAGCTTTAGGGGTTGGTACTCCTTGTAGGTTGGTGCCTACTAAATCAGAATTAAGGGTTGGTGCTCTTTGTAGGTTGGTGCCTACTAAACTACTTATTTGTTGATTCAAGTAGGTTGGTGCCTACATTCATTGTAAAAGTTTATATAATTCATAAAGTACATTGTTTGTACCGTGGTTTTCTCCCGTAAGGGTTTCCACGTAAAATCTTGGTGTCAATTTGTTCATATTGAGATATTCTTACATAGTTGATTTGTATTAAAGTTGATAAGAGTTGAGAGGGAAAAAGTTAATTGATATACTGATTCACCGCCCTCCCCCCCCGCTCTCTCAGTATATCTTTGTGCTCTTCAATTTTCCCCTCAGATCTGACTGATTTTCCAGATTTTCTCATGCTTTTCAGTTTGATTTTTTTCATTTTTTTCAGCTTTTGACTGATTTTTCACTTGATTTTTCAATTTTTAGGTTGATTTTTGGATCTAAAGATGGAAAGTTGACTCGTTGACCAGGGTTGACTTTCTAAAAATAGAAAAAGCAAAATCCCTAAAAAATAGGGAACCCTGTTTGGTCCAAAAATGCCAAAAATGAAAAAATGAAAAAGCAAAAAAGTAGATTCCCTAAAAAATAGGAAGTGTCAGAATTGGCCGAAAGCACAGGCGATCCTCGTCTCCCGGGCCTTTTGAGCACTTCTGTGACATTTAGGCACTGATTCAAGCATGGATTATTGACTTGGGTCGGATGACTCTCAGAAAACTGACTTGAAACTCTCAAAATGATGACCTCATTGTAAAAAGACAAGTGATAAGCAGTTGCGACGCCAAGGCAAAAAAGCAAAAACAGGGGGTCCCCATTTGCAATGGGGCGATGTGTGAAAAGGTCACAACAGGTATCTACCACAGTCCTCTCCCTTGGTGGCTTGTATCTGCTTTCCCCATCAATTGCCATCTTGTGGAATTGGGCGGGGGCTGTAAGTGGGTTACTTGGATCTTTGGGTAAGTGTCCTCTGGTCCTAGGAGCCATTAAGGTGAACTCTAGGATGGCTGGCTTACTAGCCTTGTTTACCTCTTTTGCTTACACCCCAAGCCCTTCCTACAAGGTGGGTTTCAGTCAGTCAAGCATATTTCCTATTCTATCATAATAAATTATACATTAAATATTCTTTATTATCTATGGCAAGATTTAAACAGATGTAAAATAATGATTGGCAGAATATACCCCTGAATATATATATTTGATAATAACAACCTACTATGATGGACTAGACGGGTTCCTTTGTGATCATTGGTCTGATCTTCCTTTCCTTCAATCGATCTGTTCTTAACATTCAGAAGATATTGTTAGTGTAAATCAAACAAATAAGAATCTATTATCCATACTTATATTCAAGCACCATAATTACCTATAAGGTTCAGTAATTGCTGCAAGCATCATTTTTGCATAATCATCATTCACATATTTAGATACGCTATATATATACATATATAGATGTGTGTATATGTAATTCTATTTAGCTTACTTCCCTTATTGAGTTATCCTTTTCCATATATTAGATTCTTTATTTATTTCTGTCTTCATTGCTGTTCCTATATCTCTGTTAGATCTCCTTGAACCAACTTTTTCTTCCCACATATTAAATCTGAGTATATCATATTAATATTTCTGCTGCTATGCTCAAGACGTACTCCTTCCTGCTTCCTTGATGATATCTGCTGATGTAATCAGATTAAGATCTGCTCCAGTCTCCTCCCGTTTTGTATCTCTATTTCCTTGCTTATGTATCTCATCACTTTTTATGAAGGGAGGCGTATCTCATAAAATGGGATGACTTTACCAAGTGGCATGTCCCTATTTAATCTAACTAACACTTAATAGAGTCGACCTTCATTAACAAGGAGTACTATTATTAATATTCATTGCTGCTAATTATACTAACATCTCTATCGCTGCATTTAATTAGGAATAGTTGCTGCTGCCCAATAAATCGTTGCTTTTCCCTGTATTAATAATGAATCGCTGCTATTAATATCCCTGAGTCGGCCCTGGCCTTAATGAGTCTTAGTCGGCCCTATTTGAAACAATTTGCTTATATAATTTCCCTCTAATCCAATCGGCTCCTTTAAACACGTTTGCCATGTCCCCAATTTCTAATTGGGACCTATTCAAATTTGGTTGGACTATGGTGTTTATTAACGCCAAACATAATTAATAATTAAATAATAATATAGATTTAAATTATTAAATGGTAATATTTAAATTTATAATTTCGAGATTGTGGCCGACCTCCTTTAGGAAGGCGTTTGATGTCATAGTTATACTTGCTCAATGCTTGGTGGATATTATCATAGAGTTTGGACGATTGAGTCATGGTTGGCTGTTAGGACGTAGGCCCTACGGTTGTCATCAGGAGATGAACACCTCTTCTTGCCTTTCGTGTTTCTGCAATTCAGTTTGCATCCATCTGATCACGATTTTATTCCATGGGTAAGTCATTCAAGATTGAAGGTGTGTGGAGCATTTGCAATTTGTGGCCGAGCCAAGGCTCTAGCCACACTCTCGTGTCATTACCCATTGAGGTTAGTGCAGTGACATATGATCGACGGGTGAATGTTGGTTATTTTGTGCCTTCTTGGGCGGTAGTTCCATGGGAGTTGGTAGCGATCACTCACTATTGTTTTCCATAAGCTTTCCCAGGAGTTCACACGCTCTTCTGGTCACACATCCATCAAGTACAAAACAAGCAGCTCTGTATACCAGCATCTCCAGGCCGCAACTTATCCTTGCATCTATCACATATAAAAGCAGTATAGTTGGAGGTTCCTTCATTGAGTCATAAGATCATTGTATGCCCTGTGATTGCAGCCTGGGCTCTCCGCAGACTGTGTTAGTGAGTTTCCAATACAACATAAACACTATCATTGCTGTATTGAAGTAACCAGATTTGATGATTATTTTGTATGTTTGAGCTATGTTAGTAAATTTTCCTTGTTTGGGTTCCAGTCATATAATCCTGTGTGATAACTAAACCTGGATACATAGGAAATGCAGTTCCTATTCTAAATCTAAGTTTGATTTTCCATACTGTTAAATCTGAGTGCAAAAAATTATATTACTGTTTCTGCCCCGGGTCTGGGCACCTTACAGTAGTATCAGAGTAGGTGTGTCCTACCAGCCTGCGGGTCTATTTTATTTTGGGCATACAGATTGATATTGGACCAGAGTAAAAGAGGACCTTGGAGAAGGAGCATTGATTGGCGACCTAGATTCTTAGCCAGGGTAGAAGACAGAGATCCTGTTCAAGAGCTATTGCTAAAAGCACAAAAGGAACTAGGAGGGTATCTGTCTGAAGCTGCCAAAATTTTAGACCAATACCAAAGTTTGTCAGATCACACAAAGGCTTGTGTTCCCCTTGATGTGTACTTGAAGGCACTCGAGTGCCAGTTACCCCACAAAAGAGGACTTTATGACTACATAAGGCGAAAAAAGAAAGAAGAGGAAGATTCAGAAATTGCCAAGGAAGAGATTAAAGGGCCGGAGCCAAAAGAATCATTCTTGAAACAAGAAGAGCCCAAGGTGATGGAACTTGAAACAGTGGGGTACATCAGAGCCATATGCACAAGAGGAGGAAGTCGTAGAATTGATTGAGTCCCTTGAAGGCGGTGAAGTGGAGCTTGAAGTGGAGAGAAGATTTCAGCTGTGCATGAGGGGGTTAAGGAAGATGTGATGAGAGTACAACAACCGCAAGTTGAAGATAAAGTTGGCTTGTTGATTCCTAATGATTGTGTGCACCAATAGAAAATTGATGAAGTGAAGGTGGGAAAGACGTCATTTATTGATGAGCTCGAGGCGAAGGAAGAGGTGTCTTTGATTTCAAGTGATGTCCAAAAAGCAACCAGCCAAGTTTCATGAGAGTTGAGTGAGTTTGAGAAAGGCATTGCACTTGAGCATGAAGTTCATAATTCTCATGGAAAAATTTATATTGGACTGGTACCCGTTGAAGAGAACGAAGCAATGTGGAAAGAGAAGTTTGAGGTGGTGGAAGGCACTAAGGAAAGGTATGACAGCTGTTCTGATTTTCTGATTTGGAACAACAGCTTTTGTATTTTGCTTGGTCTTGAGTTGGCAGCCTTTACTTGCAAGAACAATAGTAAGAAGCCTTCTTCCTTTGTTTTACGCACCCATGGGAGAACATTTGGAATTGGGAAGTTGATGAGAGCTGATGGCCTTTGGAGATACATGCATCCTCTAGCGTTTGCTGAGCATGATAGTGTGATGACATGGGATCCAGGAATTGACATGTTTGCTGCACTATTTCTTTGAGATCATGACACAAGTATTGGCTTGCTAACGTTTACATATGAGCTGAGCAATGGAAGAGGGGGTATAGTGACCATATTATTCATCACTTGCAATTGCATGAGGGCAAGCAATTTTTGGGACCGGAGGACTGTCATGTCCTCAATTTCTAATTGGGACCTATTCAAATTTGGCCGGACAATGGTGTTTATTAACACCAAGGATAATAATAATAATAATAATAATAACTAAATAATAATATAAATTTAAATTATTAAATAATAATATTTAAATTTATAATTTTGGGACTGTGGCCAACCTACTTCAGGAAGGCGTTTGATGTCATAATTATACTTGCTCAATGCTTGGTGGATATTATCATGGAATTTGGACGATGAGTCATGGTTGGCTGTTAGGACGTAGCCCCACGGTCATCATCAGGAGGAGACGAACACCTCTTCCTGCCTTCCGTGTTTCTGCAATTCAGTTTGCATCCATCTGATCACGATTTTATTCCATGGGTGAATTATTCAAGATTGAAGGTGTGTGGAGCATTTGTGATTTGTGGCTCTGGCCACACTCTCGCGTCATTACCCATTGAGGTTAGTGCAGTGACATCTGATCAACGGCTGAATGTTGGTTGTTTCGTGCCTTCCTGGGCGGTAGTTCCATGGGAGTTGGTAGCGATCACCTCACCATTGTTTTCTACGAGCTTTTCCGGGAGTTCACACGCTTTTCTGGTTGCACATCCAGCCAATACAAAACAAGCAGCTCTGTATACCAGCATCTCCAGGCTGCAGCTTATCCTTGCATCCATCATATTAAAGTGGTATAGTTGGAGGCTCCTACATCGAGTCATAAGTCAGTGTATGCCCTGCGATTGCAGCCTGGGCTCTCCGCAGACTGTGTCAGTGAGTTTCCAATACAACATAAACATTATCATTGCCGTATCGAAGGAACCAGATCTGATGATTATTTTGTATGTCTGTGTTTGAGCTATGTCAGTAAATTTGCTTTGTTTGGGTTCCAGTCATATAATCCTGTGTGATAACTAAACCTGGATACATAGGAAATGCAGTTCCTGTTCTAAATCTAAGTTTGATTTTCCACACTGTTAAATCTGAATGCAAAAAATTATATTACTGTTTCTGCCCCTGGTCTGGGCACCTTACAACATTACTGCTAATCCACTCCTTAATATAGGTTGGCTATGAAGTCTTATTGCCTGATTTGTTTATCAATTAAGGTCTGCTAACCCTAATTTGGCGGGGGCATGACATGCCATCATAACTATATGTTGCTGGTTTCTTCTTCTTCTCACATGAAGAAATACGGCTCACCTACCATACAAGAGCATGCCCAGTCATTTTAAAATGAGCAAAGGAAATTTTTGTGCTTCACCCACATTGTGGACACTAAAATACTCTATTTGCTTAATCCAAGTATCTAGAATTTCTGCATTAACTTGACCTTCAAAGGTCTTAATATATACCTTGGTTTCAACTCTAAATTGGGTAGTTCCATTTCTTACCTCATGCTCTCATTCTTCCCAAATGTGATCATTGCCACCCTTTTCTTCTTCCTGATTTTCTCTAATGTCAAAAATCTTTGCCAAAGCTGGAACTAGGACATCGGTAGATGATTGATCCTGGGCCATTTGAGCTTATTATCTTGCTATTTGCTTCTGTTATTGAGTTACCCGGTGCTGATGCTACATCAACTGCTCTACATGATTCTCCAAGGCTGAAACTCTTTTGTATTCAAATTACCCATTTTGATTTCTTGATTCCAACAGTGTGGTCCTATCTCTAATTTTTTTGGGACTAAATTTCCTTCACTAAACAATATTGCCACTGTCATATAAATCAACTTTCCACTAATTCCCTGTGAATTTGAATTTGTTGTGCTACCAAAATGTTCTGTAATTGCTACAAATGGTGAGATTTATAACTACAAAATCACTTAAATATTGAAATACACACTGTCAGAATATTTCAATGAAATCCATGGCTACAAAATCACTTGAATATTGAAACACACTCTGATAGAATATTTCAATGAAATCTCAAAATGAAATTTTGCTCAAACAACTGGACAACAAAAGGAAAACATAGTGAAAAAAATACACAGTTTTCCCCTAGGAGATCTGCAGTTTGGGAGGAAAAACCCAGGTTGATAGGTGCCAACTGGTAATCCTATCTTTTATATTACTATTCAATCAGTACAAGAAGTTGGATTACTATTCCTATCCTTCCTGTTTGGTCGCATATCAAACTGAGAGTTTGTTCTGTGTCTGTGTCTGGTGCTCCGGGCCTTCCACTCTTCCACCATCCAATTTCTGACTTCCTCTTCACTTTTAATGAATGTTGGCCTTTATCCTTGCGCACTAGAATAGGGCAACCATCTTGAGAACTTGAAGAGTCATGACGTTTCAATTCCCCTTCTTTTTTGAGTTTGTGTTGTGAACTTGCTGCTCATTTACTGAATCTCTTGTTGAATATGAAACTGCCCCGACACTTTTGTGACTGCACCATTGATTCCGTGACCATTGCTATATCATAGAACTGCTGTGATAGTTATGCTTTTGCCCACTGTCATTTTCAAAACTGTCCCCTTTGAGAACCAATGGTTTTGTCTGTTTTAAATCAGTGAGTAGGTGCACTTGTCCAAATTTTGAAATAAACACCTTTATACATGCTACAGACCTTTGGATCTTTATTGAATCACCAGGTTACTATCCTTGAGTTGGGGTATGTAAGCAAAGACTTTGGTGCATCTCTTCTCTGTTCATTACTCAGGCATGTTCCTTACATACCTGTCCATTCATCAAGTAGCTCTTTTGCCCTTATATTTTGTTCAGAATACTTAGTTAAACTTTTTACATTTAATCGTATTTATTTATTAAGATGCGCTTATTTTATGTCATTTTTATTGAACAATTTTTCGGCAATAATGTTATTCTAAATATAAGTGGGGGTCAAAGATTAGAATCTTTCCTGTATCTTTCCATTCACAGCATCTCTTGGTGTATATAACTGAGAGATACTAGAAAAAAGCCTAATCTTGTTTCTAATTGGAGCTTTATGGTTTTAGTGAACTTTCCTCTATATTTATGAGTTTTCTTATCTAACTTTTTTTTTTCACATCCTCCTAATTATCTGTCGAACTTTTTAAGAAGGGCATTAAGGTTTTGGGATGGCGTTTGAGAAACCATATGGATTTATGAAATTGACTATATGCCTGAGTTATTCAAAACATACTTATAGTTGTTGCATTTTCAGACTGATATGATGGTACCTATGCATATGGAGCAGTTGAACTCGGGAGGCAGTTATTTGTTTCACAAGAAATGCCCTCCTCTTGCTTCAGATTGAAGGAATTCATAGTCCAATTTGTAAAGAGTGCAGTTCTTATTTTTTTTTGCTATAAAACGAAAAGCAAAAGATCATTTTAATTTTTCTAAAAAAATTATTGGAGGGAGCTCATATATTCTCCCTTATGGCCTTATCTTTGATTTGACAATTGCTGCCATACACTTTATTCTGCCTTTGTAAATCTCCTCTGTGTAGGGCCCTTCGTGCCACTTTGAACATATCACCACCACTTTTCCTGCTGTGCTACTTGATCACCTGTAGCTTTGCTGCAGCTTTGCAAGTGCTTCACTGGTTCCTCATCTATGGTAGGCGCCATCTCAGGATAGCTGTATTGCCAACTGTCCTAGGCTTGTATCCTATAGTGCCAATAGTCAGTACGGATTGTATGACACTGTAGATCTGTACTACTATCTACTATACAAAGTCTGCATGACAGTCTCCCCTTAAGTCTGCTTCTGTATGTGCATAATACAAGATCTGTTAGTTCTGCTAAGCAATGTAGAGAATTTGCTAGGTTTACCAGTGGCCTCCCACTCAGAAGCATGGAATTAACACCTCGGTTCCATACATGCATGATACAAGATCTGTTACTTACACTAAACAATTTAGAGAATTTCCTAGGTTTATTGATGCCCCCCACTCAGAAGCATGGGATTAACACTTTGACATTTGTTGTTTTTATGTTTGAAATGAGGATTGTCTGACCTTCCTTGTTGGAAAATGCTGGAATTGTTTGAGATCAGTGTTTTATTCACCTGTTCTTCCTCTACTGTTCATCATGCATCTTTTCAACCAAATCATTTGCCCATTGCTGGTTCAAAAGATGTGGTTCATCAATGTTTGTTTGATTTGCCAAAGGTTTATAAGGATATGAACTGGCTCAACCATCATTGCTTAGCTATAGATAGTTGTTCACAGCATGTTACCATTATTGTAATGTCCCCTTCTCAGCAGTAGTTTCATCAGATGACCATTAGCCTATCCTGGAGGCTTGTAGGCTAGTCAGAAGTGAAAATTAGGGTTTTCTTTTTTCTAGGAGGATTTCTTCTAAGCTTTTAGGGGATTGCATGCAGGAGTTTGGCAGTGGGATTTCTGGGTCTTTCTGGGTTTTTAGAAGGCTTCAAAATGGTGTAACATGCATTTGCATCAGATGACTTTTTCGGACTTACTATTTTTAGTAAGTTATGATGGTTGCGCTTGGTTTGTGCTATAACGGAGTTTGGAGTCACTTACTATTTTTAGTAGTATGCTATTTTTAGTAAGTGCTATTTTTGACAGTGCCATTTTTAGCAGTAGTTTAGTACTCAGCATTCGGTGTCTATTTCTGACAGGGCAAAATATGTAGTTGTGTCTCCAACATTCTTGGAGTCTGTTTTGGCAGGTTGATGACTTAAGTGATTTTATATTATGCCTTTTTGGACCCCAGTGCCTAGTGTGATGACTTAGAGTTGTTTTAATGTTGGATTTTCTAACTTGGATGCCACATTGGGAAATAAGTTCGATTTTTATCAAGTTGAAAATACTTGTCTTTTTGGGCTCCCAAAGTCATATTAGTCAAATATGAATTAAAATGAATATTATAATCTTCTTCTTGGGCGTCCCTTTTGGAGGGAAAAAATGATTCAAATTTCTAGGTTGAGAATGCTATATATATACAGAGCCTTGTCTTCTCATTTGGCTATCCATTGCTTATCATAACGAAGTGTTACTGAAATTGTTTGAAAACTCTTGCTTCGAGGAATGCATACCTCCTAGCCTTCTTTAGTTTCATGCTTGAGAGATGTACCTAGCTGAATTGAGATTGCTTCTTCATTCAGAGGTTGCAGATAGAGCTTCAACGGAGATGGCATCATTTGACGTATTCTGATTTTGGGTGTGATAGTTAGTGGCTTTCAGTTATTTTCTTTTTGGATTGTGTTTCTTTCAGTTTCTTGTTGCTGGTTTGGTGCTTGGCTGAAGCACGTTCTTGCTTGTACCTTCTGGAGGAGTTGGACTATCATTCTGGGTATCGTTTCTATTGATTCCTCTAGCCTAGGCACCCCTTAGCTCAAGGTTTCAGATTTTTCAGAGGAGAGCTTGATTTTTGCTAGAGGTTGCCCTTCTAAGGGAGGCCGTACCATTTGAGGAGATTGCATTCGGATGTGTGCAAAAAGATTGGGTGCTGATTGGATTGGTTTTGCTGTTGTGATTTGGACGCCTAGCATATTGGCAACCTTTGCTTCCAGTTTGAGGCCAATCGAAGGAGTTTTGATGGAGTTATGAGCATTTTGGTGATTTTAGGGCTTGCTGCTCTGAATTTCTGATCACTGTAACTTCTGTATCAGACCTGGTATTTCCTCTTTTTCATCATATTTTTATGTTGGATATCCTTGTATTTGCATTGGAGATCATTGTCTATCATTCTAGCTATCCATTGATATGTATATCTCTTTTTTGGTGCATCAAAACTTGTTATTGTAACGCTGATTCAGTAGTACTGATCAGCTCTTCTTATTTTCTGCACTTTACTTTCATTCCCACTGAAAAGTGGAAGAGGCTGGCTTGCCGCGTATTTACTTTTTGTTGTACCCACTGAAAAGTGGAAGAGGCTGGCTTGCCACCTAAGCATTTTCATTACAGTACTTTACTTTCATTGTAGCTCGTTGAAAAGTGGAAGATGCTGGCTTTGCCGCCTAAGTACATTCATTTCCATATTGGTTGGCTTGCCACCAATAACATTGTATTTCGAGCTTTCCAGTTTAGTTAACAAGATCCCCTTTCCACCTTATGCTCTCACCTTTCCCACACTGGGATCTTGGTGATCAGAAAGTGAAGGGTTGCATTTCAGTTTGGTTATCTTTCATTAAGCTAATGTTAACGGGTGAAATTCTTGTTTTGAAAAACAAAAAAAAGTAAGGGGGATATTTCAATTATTAACTGTAACAGAATTTGAGATAAGGTCTTTTGCTGATTTTGACTCTATATAGCTAGTTTATACATTGTAACATATATTGGTAAGGTTCTATGCACAACGCCTTTAGCTTCAATAGGTGGTCACATGGGCAACTATGTGCTTAGCTAAGGTGGTTGGGGTTTTGACCTCAATGCTGGAGATTTCAATTTCAAGTCTCAACTTTGATAGGCATTTTCTCCCTCATTTTGGAGGCCTTTAGAATTTTTTCACCTTGGATATTTTTTTGGGTACACAGTATTACTTTTTCTCAGATTTTGTTACCTATTATTTCACAATTTCAAAGAAAATTCCTGTGCAATGACCATTTAAATTTCTTTTTATCATGAAAGCTCAAATAATCATAACTTTGACATGTACAGACATTTCTTAGCAAATGATATGTTGGAAAGAGATTTTTTTTCAAGATCTACGCTGTTGTGTAGTTATTTGTCCTTGATTCTTCTTGTGAATATGTTAGAACTATCATGCATAAAATTTTCACGTGCATAACAAAACCTGAGTGAATTGACATTGGCAAGGAAGCCAAATATGACAACGAATGTGATGAAGCCAGAGAGTTCATAGGCATGCTTGTTTTGTTTGATTTGAGCCTTGAATGATCTGGACGAAAATGGAAGCTATATTTGGAAATAAGAATAAGCCCAGGCAATGTAAATTGGAAAATGAATTAGTTACATTCAATTGTTGTGATTTTTCTAAAATTGAGGACCTCATCTCTCAAGTTAAGCATGTACAATTGTAACTAAAATATTGTGGTGTTAACGATGAATCATGAACATACTCTCCAAGATGGGAAGTTAGTATTCAAATTTTGAGTCTATACTTTTAACACTCAGCAAAATATTCTGGATGATGCTTATGTGGCACCGACCTTTGTTTCTTTTTGTGAGCAATTGCAAGAGAACATGGTAAGTTGATTGATATTGGAATACTTGGTTAAGGAAGTTCTCATCATCATGCATTAGTAGTCGATCGGAGTTCAAGCCTAACCAAAGCTATTGAAGGGAAAAGGTAAGGTAAAGGGCCTTATGGACCCAAAGGTGCCAAGATTCAACCATCTACACCTTGTCTTAAGTCTCAATATGACAAAGGCAAATGTAAGAAAAAGAAATCCCCAATTCTTCTTCCAATCTAGGTCGTTATGCACTATCTACTACATGATAAGTTTCACAAGGCTCACAATTGATTTTGGATTTAGATTATTCACCATATGGCAAAGAAGGAGTTCTTGTTTTCTACTCATAGCGACATCCTTATAGATGAGATATTTGTGAGCAACTAAAATCCCTTAAGTGCTATGTGCAAAGGGTCCATTAATACGAAAAGCGACATGTTTATCAGTGTTCTCCATGTTCCATATTTGCAAACTTATTATCCATTTATTGGCCTCCATTCAAATGGAGGCAAGAGGGTTGAGTTCATGCCTCATAGTGTTGTAATCAAAAGTTATGGTGACATCACTAGTTAAGCTATTGGTATCCATAGTATGGTTGGTCATGAAACTAAACTATACAAGTTATATCAACTCGGACCTTCTCTATTGTTCGTTGTTATGCTTGCATATGCAAATGATCTAACTTGATTGTAGCATATGGGCAAGTCAACTATTGTACTTGAAACAACTCAAAATGCATGACATGCTATATTGGAATCCTGCTAGTGTCATAAAAAGATGGAGTTTGTCAAACTTGTGTTCTTTCTTGGTAAGCAACATGGGGACAAGTTTCCAAGTGGCACAATTGGTGATTTATTATTGCTGTTAGATTTTGGATGTGTTTATGTTTGAGTTTTAATAAAGATGTGTGTATGTTTAATTCAGAAGAAATTGGGTTCACCAAAGTGTAGATTAAAAATAAAAAACTTAAACTAAAGATTTTACTTTCAATTACTAAAGGGTGTTTGTTCACCTAATAATCTAGTTTTCACATAATTAACAACAATATTGACTTTTAGATTTTGATTAGATTAGTGTGATGCTAGAGTTGGGATTGCATTAGAAACTAGAAACAAAAAGGAGAGAGTTATAGAGATCATGTATGGAAGTGTTTGCAAAAGACTAAAGATGATTGAAGGAGGCTAGAGGAATAGGTTGGATGAAGTGTTCAAATTATCGTTCTAGCGACCTTTGGGGTGCATTAGTGACCTCTAGGGAGTACTCATTTTTGAAGGGGCATAGTTGTGTCCTCTAGGGAGCACTTATGTTTGAACAGGCGAGCTTGTGTCTGTCATGTCTCCGAATTGGAGGTATGGTGATTTAATTAAATTATTTAATTAAGTTGTCCAAATTATTGATAATTTATGAGGATAGCTTAATTGATGATTTAATTAAATCAAGAGATGTTATTAAATTAATTATTTATTAAGTTATTTCCATAAAATAAAATATCAAAAGGGATGACTTATTATTTAATTAATTTAATAATAAAAAGTGACTTAAGTGACTTAATAATAAAATAATTAAGTCACTTAAGGAATATTTCTGGAATCTTCTAGAAGTCTCTTGGTGATGAGCTTGAAAAAGTATAAAAAGAGGCTTGGGCTATGCATTTGAACATCTTGAGTTGCAAACACTTTTCTACTACACTGCTGAAGCTGAATGCTTAGCTTATTGTTTTCCAGTCTTTGTTTGTGAAAGACCAAACCTAGTTGGTTAAGTGCCAATTTTGGTTGTGCAACACCAACCCTAGTTGGATAGTGGAGGAAGATACTTCAGTCTTTCTCATTGGACTTATTGCAATCATTGGAGGTCATTTTTGGAGAGGTTTATGAGATATTTTGAAGTCTGCAATTTTGTTTCAGTCTGCAGATCAGCCATTAGAGAAATTACATTTTCATTCGTTGCTCTTCAATAAGGAGATATAATTTTGTGGGCACTTGAGGGATTGCTTCCTTTGGTGGCGGCAATCATTTTCATAACAAATTTGAGGAGCTTAGAGGCTGTATTTATTTTTCTAAAGAGTTGCCAGGCAAGAACAGGGGCGGCTGCTGTAGGTGAAGATTGTGCATCATTGAAGATTGTTTTGAAAATACCAAGTTGCCATTTCATCATCGATTTCCTTCAGCATATTATTACCAGGTTCCTTTATGTATTTGCATGCTTTGCATTGTCATATTAGATTATTTTAGTTGCTGCCTTCCTGCAGCTGTAGGTGCATATTCTATATCATATTTATAATAGCATTATTCATTCCATTGTAAGCCAAGAGTCTTGGCATTGCATTTTGAGTAGTTGCAATCATCATATCAACATTGTATAACAGCCTTGTATTTGGATTTGCACATAATGAAGGAGTTATAAGGTTGTATGACAAATGTTTGACAAATTGCCTTTGGCTGTAGCTTTCATTCCCTCATGTTAGTTTGCATACTAAATGTTTGTAGAAATGTCATAGTGCTGTAGATGGTTATTGGCATTAGGGAAATTACATGAGAGGTGTTTGTAAGCATGTTTCTTCTATGTAATTACATTTCTCTCAATTAGTATGTATGCCAAGTGTTTGTGAAAATACCTCTTGGCTGTAGGTGTGCATTTGCATTTAGAAATTCATTTATATGCACTTGAAAACACAAAAAGAGTTGCATCTTCATTTTAGAACTTTGAATACATATCTTAGAAGTTATTTCCAAGCATTTGAACAACATTTGCATCTATCAAATCAAAGACAAAGCAATCTGAAATCAATTACCAGCAAATTGAAGATTGCATACAAAGTGTTTGTCAAAATTCCAAAGGCAGAAAATCAGTGTTTTTGGATCAAATTTGGCAAGGCACTTTACAGTGTCCTCTAGGGAGAATTCATGTCTTAAGGGGCAAGCTTATGTCTTGTGTGTATTTGGTGATGTTTGATAGATGATGTCTATAACTTCTTGTACTAATCAAACCTATCTTGTAGTTAGTAGTAGTAGTTGTGAGAATGACAAATGTTGTAAGGAAATGAATATTTGTTCCTAGGGCATGCTTTTAGTCAAGCCCCTATTTGGCATGTTTCAACATTTAGTAGGTAGAACTAGGGAGTGTGTGATCCTAGATTTGCAAGTGTTGCAACAATGGTGGTGTGTGTAGAAACTTCAATGGTGGGTTTCTAGAAATAGCAAGTGTATGAAGTTGCAAGATGATGGTTGAATAATGAGTAAGAGGATCCTTTCCAAAAATGGAAAATTTTCAATTCCATAAATAGACTTGCGTGAGCACCAAATGACTATTGGAATCGTAGTAGACTTAGGGTTTGGCAAGAGGGAAGATTATTAACGAGAAAAGCAAGATTCAATTTGTTGGGGAACACTAGCACGGGTGCATTGGTGTCCATGATGACGTAGGGGTGTATGTAGAGTTGGAGCAGGGTGTCAATAGTAGAAGGGATCATGCTTTGGTGAAATGACATGTTTTTGGATGTTTTGGGCTCAAGAATGATCAAAATGGGTCCGAGTCATGTCAATTGGTGATGAATGCTAACATAGTATGCAATTTTTGACTCTACATTTTGCTCCCACTTTAGTGAGCATGCGAACTACAATGAATCAAATATGCAAAAGTAATTAAAAATTGCGTTTTAAAATACTTGATAAAGGATATTGTAGGATTGTGCTTAATGTTATTTGCTTGTCTTCCTCTTGAGCTTTGTTGTTAAATCTGAAGTGTACACAAAAGGAAGGAGTTTATGCTAATTATGAAAGTTTAATGACTTGAAGAAAAAGTGTCACACATCCAAAAATTGTTTTCTACTTTTAGCTGAGCTATTTGAAATGTAGTGAGGGATCCATAGAGGAGAGGTTGCGATGGAGCCAACATAAGGGGATAGTTATAGCTATGAAGTGTTGGAAATGTTCTCATTGATGTCAAGATAAGCATGACTGAAGATAACATAAGCATAAATGAATGAGAACAAACATAACTGAAGATAGCATATTTGAAGGTAAGAATGAGCTTACTTCCATGATCAACAAAGAACTTATAAAAGGAGCTCGCCTACTTGACACTGAGAATTGTATTCTAAAGAATGAAGTGCAAAGAACATTTGGAATTGATGATTATTGACAAATCAAGGACAATGTTGAATTAAATGTTAAAATGCTTGAAGATGGAACGATGGATATGTTGACAAGATTCCAAGGATGCAACGTTATACAGAGCATCAAAATAAAGAAGTTACAATTACGATGACTGATTGGAAGATATTTTTGTTAAAAGTGAATAAGGTGCAGCAAATGATAAAAGAAAGCGAATATAATCAGCAGCAAACAAATAATTAAGAGGAGCGGATTATATTATTAATGTGCAGCAATTCTATTGTTAGGAGCAGCGATTAATGAATAAGGAGCAGCGGTCATTAAAAGATGGCTTGTTAAATGTCTCTGTGACTTTGGCTTTGTTTGGCTTAAAATGAATTTCTTGTTTTGTGTGCATTCAATGAAGAAACTTCGGCACTATTTTTACATCGTATATGTGACAAAAATCTTTTTGGAGGTTGCGAATACTTATATCATTCAAACTCAAGCATATGTGGGACACATTGTATATGTGATGGAAATCTTATATATGGGACGCATTTTATATGTGATGGAAGACAGTGCCAAATGCTGAAGATAAATATTGTTGGGTCTTCCTCCTGAAGACTACCATCGCTATCATATTATCCAGTCATCGAGCAAAAAGATCTACAGATCGTAGCAACTCCGTCAGATATTATGTAGCTCGATAACATTCAATATTGATGCTTGCAAACCTAGAAATCATAATCGGGATTTAATTATAAAGAACAAATGATTTAGAACACAGCCGAAATATTTTTTCAAGCTATATAATATTCATCACCCAAGACTAACAAATAGAGGTGAAGCGATTAAAATGCAACGATTAGAACATAGTGATAAGCATTTTATTAAATGGATTAACACGCTATGAAAAGGCATATATGACACCGATTGGTTATAGTAGCCACTGTTTCAGTTAAAGGGAGCAATTAAGGGTTTGGGACGTGCCCCTTCTTAAAAGGCATCCTTACAATCAAAAGGTATAAGAAGGATATCAAAGAAAAAGACATGGATATTGAATCAGGGATTTTATTGAATATTATTTTTGATTGAGAAAGAAGTAATCAGAGTTGGAGCAAATGTAAAAGTGGAATACATGCAGATTTGGAATAAGTATATGAAGACTTGAAAGAAGATTTGAAGATAAGTCAAAAATAAAATATCATTTGATTTAAAGCAAGCCAAATGAGCAGATGTAAAAGGACGCATAAACAGATTTAAAAGAAGTTAATATGCTGACTAAAAGGAGAGTTAAGTAAATAATGCAATATTGTTTATGAGAAGATTGTTGAAGATTTATAAGCAATTTTGGGTAGACCTTGTGAAGACATTTAAGCCGATTTGATAGCCATTTGGTGCAGACTCTATGCTAGTTTTTGTGCAGATAAAAAAGAAAAATTTATGACAGAACTTGTGAAGCAAGTATAAAGAATATGTGCAACTGCAGATCTTTGTAAAGAAATATATGCAGATTTAACCAGATTTGTGAAGAAAAGTACATAGAGATTCAAAGAAGTTTATGTGCAATTTGAAAGAGAATATAAGAGGCAGATTTGCATGTGAAAGAAAAGTGAATTTATCATATGCTGATTTATGTGAATATCATTTAAGAAAAATAAATTATAGAGGAAGAGTGGTTGTATTGTTAATCATCCGTTGAAGGAGCAACATTGAAGGTGGACCATTGTTCTTTCAGTTATTATCTTTGCTGAGTTGGTGCCTGGCAAGTGGGGGTTAGTATCTCTAGTAGGTTGGTGCCTACGAATTTTAGGGGTTGGTGCTCCTTGTAGGTTGGTGCCTACTAAATCAAAGATAGGAGTTGATGCTCCTTGTGGGTTGGTGCCTACTAAACTGTGAAAGTTGGTGATTCAAGTAGGTTGGTGCCTACATTCATTGTAAAGCTTATATAATCATAAAGTACATTATTTGTACTGTGGTTTTATCCCGTAAGGGTTTCCACATAAAATCTTGGTGTCAACTTGTTCATATTGTGATATTCTTGCATAGTTGATTTTGTGTTAGAGTTTGAAATTGATAAATGTTGAGAGGGTAAAAGTTTGTTGATATACTGATTCACCCCAAGTGGCCAAGTGAGGAAGAAGAGTAGAAATGATGATGGGGTGATGCTCCCCAATGAGATTTGAGCATGATTGGCCCCATGAGGTTGCCCCTTGGGAAAGAGAAAATAGGGGAGAGAATGTTGTGAATAGGTAAATTATGAATGGTGAAAAAGGCATACAACAAGTATGAATGATGTGTGGAATAATATAGATAGAGGACAAACATGGGGCGCATCATGTGAGGTGAGACAACATAAGAGTGGAATAATAGTCGTGGAAAATCAAGGTGGAGTAGGAGCAATTAGACATAAGAGGGTTGATATGAGAAGGCATGGAAATAGAAAAGGAATTTAGGTAGCCAAAAGAGACAAAAATAATAGGAATGGATGGTATTTTAGAGAACATACAAGTAGGACAAAGAGAAGACAAGTAAGTTGAGAAAGAAGAAATAAATTATAATAATTTCCACAAATTGTGTCAATTGGACTCAAGATAACAGCAATATACAATAGAAAGTTTTAGGTGAAGAAACCTAAAATAGCCTTATGACGAGGAAGAACGAAAGTAAAAAATACAAAATTGCTCAGGATCACCAAACAAGGGGTCGAGAAAATGGTACAAAGAGTAAATAGAGGGGAAAACCTTGAGGATCAAAGAGCAGTCAATGAGAAAAAAACAAGAGATCATCAAACATCACTATCTGGACTAGAGATGGTGAAGTTGTTGGTGCCAATGCTAATCATTATGAAGGGATCAATACAAGATTTGATAATGCTCATTGAGTAATCTTGAGGGTTGAGAGGAGTACTCCCACTAGAACCACATTTAACATTCAAGGTTGAGGAACCCTTGTAGTAGTGAAGAAGCTTGTAATAGGCATTTTCCCTTGTGGCTAGGGAGGTGGCCAAAGAGTAGTGGATTTGTGTTGATGAGAAGTTGGGCCACATCGTTTGGAAGTAGGAACATAGGGGAACATAGGGAAACATTAGAGAGAGGTAGTGCATTTGGGTTAAATAGATGTTGAAACACTGCAATGTTGTGTATCATTCCTAAACTATAAAGCTAGACATGCATATAGTAACATAAAAGAGGACACAAAGTAATAGGGATATTGCATGTATGAGAACGATAAGAAGGGATCTTTGAATTTGGATTAGTATTAGAGGGGAATTGTTATTTTAAATGTTTCATCATCTCTATACTCACGGTTATTGGTTTAGGGTTTTGTAAGAGGAAAGATTATTAGTGGGAATATTGAGATTTAAATTATTGGTG
This sequence comes from Sequoia sempervirens, assembly GCA_007258455.2. Taxonomy (NCBI): domain Eukaryota; kingdom Viridiplantae; phylum Streptophyta; class Pinopsida; order Cupressales; family Cupressaceae; genus Sequoia; species Sequoia sempervirens. The sequence goes on along the minus strand of VDFB02268834.1, from coordinate 44,651 downwards.
GATGCTAATGTGGCTACACTAGTGTCCATGACAACACAGGGGGCAAGCAGGGGTGGTGTAGGGTGTCAATAACAATAGGGGTCATGCTTTGTTGAAATGATGTTTGTTTGGGTGTCTCAATATCAGGAATAGTCAAAATGGCTCTAAGTCATGTGTATTGGTAATGTGCTAGTTTCTATGATGACGATGGGAGTGGTGTAGGGTGTCAACAATAGAGTGGGTGATGTTTTGGTGAAATGATGTGTTTTTGGCTGTCTCAAGCTCAAGAACAATCAAAATGGGTCTAAGTTGTGTGTTTTGAATGCTGAAATGGGTGCAAAACATGGACAAAAAAGTTCTTAGTATGCACTTTTCTTCTCTAAAGTCTTCTACTACAAGTCTTCTACCATCACCCAAAGAAACAACTGTGGAACTAGAATCAAGAATGAAGTCAACACATGAATCGCCAAGGCAAGGGAAATGTTGAGATGCACCAAATTTTGAGAACCAACAATTGGTTATTTCATCTCGACAAGACACCACAAAAGCATACTATTTCTCCCAACAGTCTTGTTTTGCTTCAGTTGTCACATTAGTTTGATCCCACAACTTTTCATGGTATAGATCATATTTTTGTATGCGACATTCCTTTTTGATATTCCCAAACTTATGAGAATAATAACATTGACTCTATGTTTATATTGTAAATAAAAAGTTGAAGTTTTGTTTGCTCTGCCCTTATATTTAGCAACAAATACACTCATAGATTGTCTAGAATTGGATCCAACTACTTGCATTTTCCTTTGCTCTTTTTGCAACAGACATGAACTGATTTTATCAAAGGTGAGATTCTAACTCTTTGCAAACATATGCATAGATTCCACAAAAGTTTCAAATAATTGGTTTAAACTAGAGAAATCATATCATCTTCATCTATTGTTGACAACATAGAGTTGATATCTTAGGTCTTTCATCCTAAATAGATGCTTTGATAGCGATCCACCCTCATCCAATTTCGCGGAAAACAATATATTTTTCAAATATAGGATTCTAGCTTTTTAGAAGCTTGCTATTTGTTTTTCAGATTCTTCCGAAGATCACTAGTAGAAAGGGTATTTTGAATATCTAAGATCAAGTCAATTTTTTTCAACGGAACAACTAAGACTTGAATCTAGGACCTATGATGTTCATCCTAGAGGGTTCTACCATTGAGCGACTTGGTCTTTTTGCATTTGAGAATTTTTGATAGCCTCCTTATTAGGGTTTGGGTTGGCTCATTTCTCCAACACTCCCCTTGAGCCACAGTAATGAGCACACGGTTATACTGAGAGGGGGGCGAGCGGGTGAATAAGTATAACAATGATCTTTTACTTTTTCAACCTTAATATCATAAACATATTAATTGCATGATAACAACATAAGATGCAATAATTACACAACACAAGGAGAACATGAGATTTACGTGGAAACCCTTGTGGGAGAAAACCATGACAAAAATATTGCTTTTATTAATTTTCTTTTTACAAATTTTGTTGGCACCAATCTACCAGAGGCAGCAACCCCTCATTCAATTTATGAGCACCAACCCACTAGAGGCACCAACCCCTCATTCAATTGAATTTGTGGGTACTGGCCTACTAGAGAGATACCAATATCTCCTTTAGGAAGCACCAACTTCCAAAGCAAAGTACCAACCTCTAAGTTGCTTCTTCAACGGATGATGGACATTACAATCTTCATTCTTTCACTCCATGATTCCCCTCTTTCTCATAACTTAAATGTACTTGTATGATTACATATGCTTGCATATTATTTCCACACACATACCTCTCATAAAACTCTCTCGGATATGCTTCGTAATTCTGCTCCACAATCTTCTTTATCTTTGCATGAAACCCTCTTCACAAATCTGCATAAATACTTATTCATAAATCTGCCATAAATACATTATAAATCTGACATAAATCTGATTGCAAATCTCCCATAAGATTTCTTACAATCTCTTCATCCAATCTGCAAATTAACTCTTTAAATCTGCATAAATACTTATTCATAAATCTGCCATAAATACATTATAAATCTGACATAAATCTGATTGCAAATCTCCCATAAGATTTCTTACAATCTCTTCATCCAATCTGCAAATTTCTCTTCACTTGCTGGTGTTTTTGATATATTGTTTGTTCTGCACACAGTCAACTTCTCCTCTTGAATGATCTGCCTTTATATCTTTAATGATACTATGAATGGATGCAACTGTTTGAAATGGATACAACCATTTGAATAGTCATGTCTTTCACTAACAAATCTGCCTTAACTCCTTATAATCTCCTTATATAATCTGCAAATAGTCTTCTTAAACTTTGCTCTTCATTTGCTTGGTGTATATGATATACTTATATGTATTTTCGTTCCACAACACTCCCTTATTCACTTTTCATACACCACTTTTTCAACACTTCTCACAATCTATATATATGTTTTTATCAAGAGTGCTGACCCTTTGAAACACGTCCTCTTTACAGAGAGAGGCAACCCTTCATTACAAATTAATAAATGATATGTAGCACTGCTTTAACTAATATAATCTGAGTGCTCCTTTTTAATTATTAATCGCTGCCCCTATCTGTGAATCGTTGCTTTTCATAAACTAAATATTATTGCCTTGTGTTGACTTCAAGCGCTGCCTTTTATCATTCTAATAAATCGTAGCCTTCACATAATTAATAAATATTCATTACCTTATGAATCGCCACCTCTTAATAAAGTTTGCTGTCTTTTTTTGTCATTTTTGTCTTTTTCTCAATTTTGTCTTATGTGCTTTGTCTTTTTCTATTTTGTCTTATTCTCTTGGCTTTTTGTTCTATATGGTTAACTAATATAATCGCTGCTCTTTATTATGTTAATAAACAAACATTGCTGCCTTCATAATATTCACTGTTGTGATACTTCCTAACAACCTGTAGTCATTTCTTCACAAAGCCTTTAAATGCTGCCTTCATATTAAATCAAAACATAATCGTTGCTCCTTAATTTACATTAATCCCATATAATGGAAATTGTCCAGCCTTTGAATTAAATCATAATAAAGCATAATAGATATTCTTTTTAAGCGATAATTAGCAATCCTTTCATTTCTTCTAAATCACACCTTCCAAATCTTTTAAGTGCTTGGTAAGACTATTTGGTTGATTAGTTACTCCAATCATAATAACATGAGCGTGAGACTTAAGTCCATCCATAAGATACTGAGCCATCCTTACCTATCGATTAGCAGCCTTTGGCCATCACGCTTTCTCAGCACATTCTTCTTTGACATCAATGATAACCGAGTGCCAACAATCTCGACTATGTGCCTGTGACTTCAATGACAATATTTTCAACACACACTTTGGTACGTAGGGCTCCTAATCTGGCTTTGATACCAAATGATGGAAAGACTATGTGTTGTTCATCATTTGAATATATTTATACAAATAAGATGTAACATCTTGTGTTGGTCTTTTAGGCATATTAATGAAACAAATTAACAAATTGTAAAACAGATCTAACTACATAAAACAAACCATAATGGTCCTAAGTTTGATATTCGGTTTCTAACAGAACCCTCTAAATATCAAGCTTGTAAACATTCTTTATTACATCCAAGCTTTCTCTAAAATTTTCAAATCTAGGAAGTGATAGGGCTTTTGTGAGTTCATCTACAAATTGATCACGAGTAGAACAATATTAAAGTTGTATATATTCATTTTGAATCTCTTTTTTGATTAAGTGGTAATGGACTTTTATGTGTTTTGATCATTAATTTAGTCATCACAAAATAAATAGTTAATGAGCCCATGTGCAATTTATATCTAGATGTTGACTTGTGATCGTCAATAGAGCCTGCACAATCTGCATTTGTGTATCCTATAAAAAATAGACTATGATTCTGCAGATACTTGATGCCATAATTCAGAATACCACATATATCTCAACGCTTGTTTATTGGCTTTCCAATGTGAAATTCTAGGTTTGTTCACGAACATTGAGATATCCTTTGCTGAAAAACCTAGATCTACTTTAGTTTGGGTAAGATATATGAGACATTCTACCAATTTGGAATACATATCTAGATGTTGATTTGTGATCATCAATAGATCGTGCAGAATCTGCCTCTGTGTAGCCTACCAAAAATAAATTATAATTCTGCACATATTTGATGCCATGATTTAGAGTACCATGCAAATATCTCAAAACTTGCTTAGTGGCTTTCCAATGTGAAATTCTAGGTTTGTTCATGAATATTGAGAGATAGTTTGTTGAAAAACTTATATCTGATCTAGTTTAGGTAATATATGAGTCTTCCTACCAATTTCCTATAGATTATGTCATTTACCTTCATGAATCAACAAATCTAGAAAGATTCAATCATCTTGAATTATTGAAGCAACTCCTTAGCATATTTTGTTTGAGAGATAAAAATACAACCTTTCTTTTTGTAATGTCCCCATTTTCGATGTCCTTCTTCGGGCTAGTTTGGTTTTGACTCACTATTTTTAGTAAGTACTATATTTAGTAACTGGTCCGAGAGGCAGTGCAGTGTAGGGTTACCTGTTTGGGCAGTATGTGGGAGTTGTCCGATGAACTTTAATGTTTTGGCCCATTTGATATTTGGTGAGTACTTACTATTTTTAGTAGTTGCTATTTATAGTAAGTCTATTTTGGGAAATTGGTCCCAGGCCCATAGTGTCTTCAACAGTGTTATTTCTATGGTGGTGTTGGAGAGCCTAAGGTTGGATTATTTAATATTTTCATTTTATCAGTCACTTAAGTTATTTTTATAAAATAATTTTATAACTTAAGTGAGGGGGTAGGTGGTCATCGAAAAGTATCTTGGTGCCTAATGAGATAACATTGTTTTAGAAGGCTGAATAAGGCGAAATAATTTCCTTTTGAGTAGGGATGCCTCCGTTGAGGAATATTTGATAATGTTTAAAGTAGAAAGAAAAATATTAAAAAAAAAATGGGGAAGGGCGTAGATTTTGGAGGGAAAGCATTTTCAAATTTGAGTTGCCCTAATTTCTCATTGACTCTTTATAATCTCATTTTGAGTCTCATTTGTTCATGTCTAAGTTGGTTGCATAATAGGATGTTGCTGAATTTTCCCAGGAGGTCTATAGTTTGGTGTTGAGGACGAAAACCCTCTTCAATTAGGAGCTAGTTTTGGTAGTGAAAGGCCTACCCTAGTCAGTTGGGTGTGATTTCACTCAGGGGTCACTTTGGTGCTTAACAGATATTCAGGTTTTCAGTATTTTGGTATTGAAAAATGAAGATATTTGAATATTTTTGAAGTGTTGCTTATTGGGTTTGGTGTGAATGAGCTTGCTTCAAAGGGTTCGATTATGGCGTTGATTTTCAAGGAGGTTTCTGAGGGTTTGAAGCTGATTACAGTGATTTTCTGAGTATTACATTTCCAGGGCAGAATTTGATTAAACATTCATAACTTCATATTGGCTCATGATATCTTTATGGGTATTGGTTTTTGGGAAATTACTATTCTAGGCGCCTCATTGCATGTATTCCTTTGAATTTATTGCCAAGAAATTGATTTATAAGAGCAGATCGCCTAGCTTGAAGGAGCGCTCCTGTTGGAGGTTTCTGGGTATTTTCCTGTGCAATCTGACCTGCTGTTGTATAGGTCTGATCTGCACCTTTCTGGGTTGTTTAGGTGGCTTTAGGTGAAGAGTTTTGAGGAGATTCGATGCACTCAAGTTGGAGTTAAAACATTGCTTTGCTTTGAGCTTATTGTTGCTGTTTGGAGCCAAATACCAGGTCTGAACTGATGTTTTCTAAGTTTGATTTTCATGTATGAGAAGTCTGATTTTCTGTTATGAAATCAAGGAAAAATATATTATGAAAATTCTTCTATTTGCAAGCAAATTCTCTTTATTTTCCTGTATTTCATATTATCTATGTTTATGCAAACTTGAAACAATGAATGGCATTTGAAAACACAAAGCAAACATCATCAAACAAAACTCAATCAGCAAATCAGAAAAACAAAAAACAGGGGCAGTCATTACATGTTTGTCATACCTCTAATCCAAGGCAATATGGCAACAAACCAAGATCAGTCATCTCAAATAACTAAAATAATTAAAAGCAGAGAGAATGATTACCAAGATATTCGATATTAAATCAAGGAGCAAAAGTTTCCTTGAATAAGAGATACAAAAGATCTATCTGTAAAAGATAAGATTGACTACTAATAAATCAAAGGATAAGAAGAGATACAAGAGATCTATCCATAAAGGATAAGATTGACAACTAATAAAGCAAAGGATAAGAACTTAACTGAAAGAATAAAAAAATATTCCTAAAGTCTATCTTAACAACTTAATTGACTATTATAAACTAAATATTACAATATTACTCTAATACCCTCCCTTAATGGTCAATCTATTAACTACACCAAGTTTATCCAGAAATTTTACAAATTTGTTAGGATTCAAAGACTTGGTAAGAATGTCTGCAGTCTGGTTCTTAGTTGGAGAATACTGCAATATTACCGATCCATTTTCTATAAGTTGCCTTATGAAATGATAATGAGCTCCACATGTTTGGTACACTTGTGGAAGATTGGATTCATGGCAAGCTTTAGCAGCCTTGATTGTCACAAAACAAAGGTGAAGGCTTTGCTTGAGACATTTTCATGTCTGAAAGCATCCTGTGAAGCCATACTGCCTCACATGCTGCTTTGATTGTTCCTCGATACTCTGCTTTTGTTGAGGAAAGAGCTACTACCCATTGCTTCTTATTGGTCCATGTGACTACATCCGTACCAAGATTGAAAACATATTCGGAAGTGGACTTCTTGTCATTAACAAAACCTGCCCAATTTGAATCTGTGAACCCAACCAGCTTAGGATCTTTGCTTTTGCTATACAAAATGCCAAAGTCAAGTGTCCCTTTCACATATCTCAGTACCTGCTTCGTTGCAACCCAATGGCCTTTGGGGCTGTCATAAAACGGGAAATGTAATTCATAGCATAACTTGAATCAAGTCTAGTGGCTGTAAGATAGATAAGGTTTCCCACTAGTTGCCTAAATGTCGACTCATTGATTACTTTTTAAGTTAGTTTTGGCTGAAAGCTTCAACCTTTTCTCCATAGGTGTAGACGATATTTTGCAATCTGTTATTCTGAACTTGTCTAGAAAACTTTGGGCATATTTACACTGAGAAATAAAAATACAACCATCTATTTGCCGAACCTCTACACCTAGGCAATAATGTAGGAGGCTTAAGTCTGTCATGTCAAAAGCCTTACACAAATTAAATTTGATTTCTTCAATCAAATGTGCTTCGCTAACTGTAATGATGATATCATCCAAATAAATGACCAGAAGGATGATTTCATTGCCTATGCTTTTGTTGTATAAATTTGGATCTAAATAACTTTGCTAGAATCCTTGATGATCCAAATACCTATCAATCTTTATGTACCTTGCCTTGGGTGCTTGCTTCAGGCCATAAAGAGTCGTCATAAAGGAGTTGTCAACCATTTCATCAGGTGTAAACTTCAATATTGTTTCTACATTAGGAAGACTAGTACATTTATCTTTGCTAAAAAGGCCTCCGAAATCTAAGTCATGCAATTGCAAGTCATATGTATTGATAGCATCTTCTACATGTAATTTGTATGCCTTTCTAAGTTACTTTTGGAAAAACCCTTGACAATGCCAACATCTTGTAGTAAATCCATGGTATTCAATAGGAAGGTTGAGGCTACCCCATTTTCAAGAAGATTCCAAGATGTTCACTCCAAAAGATCAGAAGCTTTTGCTCTTTATTTTAATCAATGAATATCTTGTTAATCTTTATGTGTTTGATATCCATGATATGGTATCAGAGGTTAGCTATAGCCATAAAGTTTGTGAGAGCTTGAAGAACTAGGGATTGTTGTTAGTAGAGATGGATCAAGGAATCACAAACCTAGTATAGTAAATAGCCAAAATGATTCATATGTCAGGTTTAGATAGAATCACGTTATTTTTTGGGGGTTTGTAAGCAAAAAAGATGTTGAAATTCTTGTCTTTTAAAATTAATGAAAATTGTGGTTTATTGGAAACTCTTGTAGGCAATTTTTTTTTCTCCTAAGAATCACCTTAGAGTTTTTTTTGAAAATTGTAGTTTTTTTTTTCGAAAATCATGACTCATTAAAAAATTTGCAACTATTTTTCAAAAAAATTGCATGTGGGTTATTTGAAAAGCAAGATTTAAAATAAAAAAAATTGTGGATCATCTTTTTCCAAAAAATCGCATGTTTTTGGTGCTTAAAATCATGGAGTTTTGTGTAGAAAAGGGCATGAAAATTAGGGCTTTTTAGGTCACAAAAATGCTTTTTTTGGGTCATGTGATAGTCTACAACAAGATTGTGGGTTTTTGCTTTTTTTTTTGTAGGGCATGGGTTTTTATGTTGAATTTGCAAGTTACAGTCAAGTGCTTTGTTGAAATTTTGATGTCACAACAAGGAGGCATTTATTTTTGTCTTCCTTCGAGATTGGAGGAAGCATTTATGAGGTTTGCATGAGACTTCAAACGAGGGTAAAGCCTTTTTCTTGAAGAATATGTTATTTTTGATCATGATGGTTCATTGAAGGAGCATTTCCTCGAGATCAAGGACATCGGAGTTAAACTATTAGCCATTGGTCGAAAATGGAAGAAGAGGACATGGTGGTAATCATGTTGAAAAGCTTACCATGTGCTTACAAATACTTTATTGAGACCTTAAATATCACCTTTGTGAATGTTGACCTAAAGTTTGAAGAGTTGTGTAATAAGCTCTTATAGTAGGATAAATGGAAGAAACAATTTAGTAGTAGTAGTGAGACAGAGGGTGTAGAGTAGGCCTTTGCAGCCAAAGACAAGGGCAAGGCAAATTGTCATAGAAGAAAGGACAAGGAAACAACGAGGATGCAACTAAGAATTTGTGGAAGATCACATGTCAGTATTGCGGTAAGATGGGTCATATGAAGAAGCACTACAAAAAAAGGTTGGCTAATAAAAAATCCAACCAAGGGGGCCTTAGTAGAAGGGTCATCTTGCAGAGCATTCCAAGGAGAAGTCAACCTTCTTTGCACTTATGGCCAAAAGATTGACAAATCAGTCCAAGTCATTTGCATGGTACATAGATTCAAGAGCATCACATCATTTCACCAATAAGCAAGACTAGTTCATGTAGTAAGCTGCTTGTAATGATCCAATGAGTTTTGGTGGTGGGGAGTACATGGTGGTCAATAGAAGGAATGTGTAGATATCCTTTGGAGGGAAAATGTTAATTTTTTTCAATGTATGTGTTAGGAATGGAGCTTAATCTACTCTCAATGAGTTAGATTATGAGACATTGACCCCATCTAGATGTTATCTTTAGCAACTGCAAATATTGCATAGTTGACAAAGAGACCAAGAAGACTATTGCTCTTGGTGTAAAAAATCATGGATTGTATAGATCGGTTGACATTGGACAGGTCAAGGAATTTGCATTGGCAACTAGGAGTCCATTAGACTGTTTAATGGAATCTTTGTCAACAACAGTATGGACACCTTAATTTATGCTACCTCTCTTAGTCGGCTCAAGAGAACTTGGTAGATTGAGTTCTATTTGCTGATGATTTTAGTAGGAAAATGTGGGTGTATTTTTTGAAATTAAATTTAGATGTGTTTAATGAATTTCAAAAGTTCAAAGCATTAGTAGAAAGAATTAGGTTGTTACATAACCACTCTTAGATCTGATAGTGGAAGAGAATTTTGTTGGAAAGAATTCAACGACCTTTATACTAAGCATGGCATCAAAAGATAGTTCACTACACCTTGCACTTCAAAACAAAATGGAGAAGTTGAGAGTTAGAACTACACTATCACAAAGATGGTTCGAGGTATGATCGAGAACAAGAGTGTTCCCAAGAGGTTTTGGGCTAAGGCAATATTTACAACAATATATTTGCTAAATACATCTCCAATACAAGTGGTGAAATATAAGAACCTAGAGTAAGCATGGTCTAGGAGGAAGTCAAAACTTATCTTAAGGTCTTTGGTTCCACTACCTATGTCTAGATTCCAGATGAGAAGAAGACCAAGTTAGATCTCAAGAGTAAGAAATTAATGATTACTAGGTACAATGAAATTTATAAGGCTTATAGTTTGGTTGATGTTGACACATATGTCGTTGTTGATGAAGTTGGACTTTTCTAGACTTCTCCAGAGTTCAAAATTATTGAAGAACAACCTTTTGTGGCAAAGGATTTAAGGGCTCAATATAAGGTAGCTCCATCTGAAGAGGGAAGGATTTTGACCATGAGGAGTCTCCCATATAGGTTATAGTCCCAAAATGTATTGATGATAGCTTGAATCAACATTTAGATGACATAGGTACATGTAACCCAACCATGGTCACAACATTGATTTGGATGAAGAGGATCCTAAGAAGATACCAAAGTGGTGGAAAAGCACCATTGGAGATGTTCAGGTAAGTGAATTGATTGAGGGATGATCATCAAGAGGAACAAAATCAGCTTTTCTCTAATGACCAATATTTAGTGTGCTTATGAGCCACAAGTGTTTGATGAGAGAAAAGGAAAACTTGAATGAGAAAAGGCCATGACAATCAAATATGAGTCTTATGAAAAATAAGACTTGGGACCTCACAAATCTTCCACCAAGGAAGAAACCCATGGGCTTCAAATGGGTGTGCAGGGTAATGTACAAGGTAAATGGTACACTAGACACATACAAAGCTTGGTTGGTTGCAAAAAGGTTCTCACATAGGGAACATTGACTATTAGGGGACCTTTGGGTCTATGGCAAAGATGAGCACCATCCAATTAGTCCTAACCATGGCAACTCGACTTGGTTGGACAATCCATCAAATGGACATGAAGAGTGTCTTTATGTTTGGAGGTGATGAAGGGTACTACCCTTACAAAACCACACACACAACTAAACAAGAGAAATAAACAAAAATTGCAAAAAGAAATACTTGCTTTATATTATCTTGATGAAGTGAAATTACAATACTAAGAAAATAACATACTACAACCACATGGGCTTTCTCATTACAAAAATCTGCAAGTCAAAAACCACGATTTGCACTATGGGAGCTCCCTTCTGTAACCCTTGTTCTCCATCTTTATCCTAGAAGTGTAACTACCTTAGAATATTCTAGAAGGTGTAACCTTATTTTTGTGCCAAAAATTCTATCATCCATTTTCCTGCTCTAGAAGATTTTCATTTTATTTATATATAGTTACAACTTCTCGGGGGCATAACTTTCGATCCGACTGTTGAGTTTTCAATTGTAATATATTGTTGGAAAGCTTGTGAAGAGATCTACAACATGTTTTTCCCAGATTTATAAGATCAACACTTTTCAACCTATTTTGGGGCTTCTAAGGCCCTCAATTTCGAGTTTGAAACTTCATTGGAGAAATTCCTCAGGATGAAAAATTTAGTATCTTCCAAACGGTACAAGATTTTGAGATGATTATTTCACCAATAATTTTATTTTCCAATTTTGCTCCTTGGGGTCAATTTTTGTGTCCACAGGAACCCGAATAGGCCGACTTACTAAAAATAGCAGGTGATTATTTTTGGCTGTTTCGAACTTTTGACTATCCCAAAGATTGCATGTGTCACCATGGGCCGCAAAACAACTAAAGAAAACTACAAAACAGAATGAAAATACAATATTTTTGGGTAATGCAAGATTGCCCTTACACCACTGGATGCTCCTGCATCACATTATGTTTTGTTTCTCTTTAGTAACTTATTTTTGTTTACCCCACATTCATAATGTGGATTATCTCCCATACTTGTAAGCGTATAAAAGAGGGCTTTTGCTCCTTATTTCAATCAATAAGTATCTTAGTAATCTTTATGTGCTCAATTTTTCTTAATAAAAATTTGCTAAGAAATATGCTTCTTGGTTGATTTCCTTGCATTGTGTAGACCTCAAATAAATTGAGAAGGTGCTAGGCTTCATGTAGCATATTCTCTAGTTTCCAATTTGGGGTGTGCTTTTTCCTCACAAAATTTATAATTATCATTGAATCCCCTTCTACTTGCACATTAGATACACAATTAGATTTACATATTTGAAGGCTAAGAACCAAGGTTTGCACCTTCACTTTGTTGTTAGTGCTTTCTTTGGATTTCTTTGAGGCGATAAAGCATTCTTCCATCAAAATTATGAATGATGAGACTCATGCTAGAGGCTCCTGGATTACCTCTAGCTGCACTTTAAAGTTCATTTTCATCCATCCTATGGGGGATGGCTGTTGTTTGATGCCCATGCATGCATTGGGAGTAGCTTCAATTCTACTATCCCCATGAATGGGGGAAAAACGTTATGGTTTTTTATTTTTTTTGGGTTTTCTAGATTTTTTTTGATTTCCTCAACGTTTTTTTTTCTGATTTTTCTCCTAAGAATAAGCTTAACCCAATTTACCCTATAACCCTAACCTAATTTTATTGCGATTAGTGGAAAAACCTGTCTTTTGGTTTGATGATTTATTTTTGAGAAAGATTTTTTGTACTAAGATGTTTAGTATGTGAGAGTGAATTGTTTTAGCAAGATGAAATTGACAAGTGCAGATTAAGTACTAGCCTCATCCGAGCAAGAAATAAGTTTGAGAACCATAAACATCAAGCAGTCTTAGAAGAACAAAAAAAGCTTCCTAAAAAATTAGGTGTTACTTCTAAGATGTTAAAATTGAGAATCACAAATCCCATTTGGACTATTTGTTAAAAGATTACTTGTTAACAATTTTAGAGTTTGATTTTTTAATTTCAGGATTTTATCATTTTTTCTCTCAATTTTCTGCTTCTTGACATTATCTAGATTTTCTTCGTTTACAACTATCTTATCCTATTCTTTTTAAGAAAACTTTATCAAACTTATTAGAAGTTAATTTTTTTCTAAATTTGAATGTAAGTTGCACCTTTAGTTTGAGAACCTCTAAAAGAAGGATCTTTGCTAAAGGGGCTATTGGGGGCACGTGCCTTTATTTTAGAAAATGATATTTTTGTTCCTCAGTTTTCAAGTAAAGTGATATTGATTTTGAAAATATTTGCTTTGTAAAAAATACATTCCACTAAGCTTTTGCATCCTTGGTACTTAAAAGAAAAGATAGATATTGATTTCTATTTCCAAAATCTGTTTGTATTTCAATATTCTTCTAATTTAATATTCCTTCTTAATGAATGGATATCAATTAATTTGCATTTCACGATAATAATTGTCCTTTGATCAAACATGAGCCTAGTAAATGAATAGGACTAGAGAATAATATTTGACATCTTTGGGCTTTTCTTCATTACCCTTTGTTGCTTTGATTTTTGTGTCTTGCTCCTCAAAGTGATTTTTTAGGTCATATCACTGCTATTATCTATTCAAGGTTTCAACCCATGGTCTAATTATGAAGTGTCAAAAAGCTTTTTTGGTCCTTAGGAAAGTTGTTAAAACCTTGGCGGCTCTCAACAAGGTTATTCTAATTGTGTCGAAAGTCGATGAAGTCTTCGAAACCTTTGTTTTAAGCAAAAGGTACATTTTGTGTTATATCTTTAAGGTGCTCAAAATGTTCTCTCTTTTATTCACTTTGCTATGTTGTCACAAGAGGTTCTCAAAACCTTGTCGGCTGTCGACAGAGTTTGTAAAACTAAGCTCAAATGCGAATAGTTGATTTTCACGTAAGGATTGTTGGTTAAACTTGTAAAGATATGAAGAAGTTTGAAACTTGTTTAGACATCAGAAAAGGTTCTCAAAACTGTTTTGGAAGCCGATGGGGTTCTTAAAACCTTGTCAGAAGCCGACAAGATTCTCATAACTAGTTTGAAATCTGAAAAAGCGTTTTAAAAGGGGCTTTTGGAGATGAATGATAAGCTTTTGATGCGATTAAGGAGTCGAATATGCTTTCAGAGAGATAAGTGGTTTTAAAAATTATGTTGAAGGCCACCCTAGTTATGATAACCTTTTGAATTCCCGATGGAGTGAAATTCAAGAAAGGAAGAGCATATGTCAGAAAAAAAATAAAAGTTAGCACACAACAAAATTTAAGGCACAACTAATAAAGTCTCAAAAATTGATAACATTAATTATCCACCTATTAAATAGGATGTTGGAAGTCTATGTAGTTTGTGTTGTCTTTGATGTCAACAGATCTATGTTGTTGCATTGATGTCAACCTTAGAGTTTCTTTGATTGGTTGCATTATGTTGTCATTAGTAGTCTCACTGGTGTCAACCTCTAGTGTTGCCTTGATAAGCATGTGTATGGTTGAGTTGTATTGCAGTTGGTTTGGTTGTGATGAGGAAGTGTTGCAGATAATTAGTTGATGTTCGTGGTACTTGGTTTCTAGGTACTTTTGAGAAAATTTGAATAGAAGAGGAAACAGTGTGGTAAAAAGTGTTCAGTGTAGCAAAATAGTGTTTTGGTTCTTGCTTCACATTTCTTCTGTATTGAAGATCTACTTGTGCGGTTCGGATATGTTGATCATAGGTGTTTAGAGGTGTTATATCCGGAGTTTGTTGTCTTGGATCGTTGTGCAGAGAAAGTTGTGTTCACTAGTGTTGCCTAGGAGAAATGGTTTTGCTCTGCATTTCTCCACAGTGTGGTATTTGGTCTTGCGGATTTGAGGGTGTGCTTACATTGCTCATAGATCTTCAGTCTGAGTTGTTCGAAGTTTGGTGCTCCGCAAGGTTGGATTCATGTGTTATAGTATGTGAAAGGTTAACTGGTTATACAAGATGAGTATATTCTTCAGGTGAAAGTTGTTGTGAAGGAATTTGTTGGATTTCAGATTGTTGATGGAATATTCCAGACTGTGTTTGAGTGGTGTGTGAGGTTTGCAAGTCGTCCTTGGATAAAAGGAAGCGGGTACTTAAATGTTTGATGGTGTTAACACAAGTTCGACCGACCTTGGGTGTTTACACTAATTGTGGAAATGCTTCGGTGTTTGTGGTGGCGTGGCGTGTATGTGTGGATTTAGGTCTAAGTTAAGGTGTGATGTGGCCCGCTTTCATTCCTCTCCATCATGGGAATGTTTTAGTGCTGACCTAATTTGAATTTGCACGCTTGAGGTGCATAGTTGACCTTGTAAATTGTTTTCAAGGTTGCGATGGTTACATATGTATGTTGAGTTGATGGAGGATTTGTGTGTGAAGTGTATGTGATGCAAATTGTAATGTGAAGTGCGAAAGTGCAAAGTGCAGTGCGAGCTTTAATGACTAAGACTACTAGAAGCAGTGAGCAAAAGGTGTCTACATTCTTCAAAGAGAGTGTGAATGTACTGGTGGTGCAATGGTGGAACTTTTCTATTGCTCTGAGATGGATTTCTCATTGTAACAATCTTCTTTCTTCATTTTTGTAATCTGGTAGTGGGCCTATTGTATTTGGTGTTGCAATTACTTTATATTGTGAGCTAATCCTCACTATGGTTTTTCCCTTCTTGCGTTTTCCACGTAAATCTAGCGTTCTTTGTTGTTTCTGTTATTTACTTTCATGCTAAATCAGTATAATAGTTTAAGGTTTAATAAGGATCTGAACGTTTGATGTTTTAATGAACAATTGATTCACCCCCCGCTCAGTTGGCTTGTGCATTCAACATAGGATTCATCCCTCAATTGAGGTTATTTTGCAGATAGTTTTTGAGAGAAGGTGAGAGCAAAGCACAAAATTCCAGGCATGACCGAGGAGCATTTGGGGTGAAATTCTTGGATTTTTGCAAGATAAAATCTTTCAGATAGAGAAAAAGGTACACCATTTCTCCACGAGAATTTTGTTTAAGGGAAAATTCGCATCAAGAAAGGAAATTTCATGAGTAATTGTGAAATATGCAATTGCCTGCTTGCAAGTAAAATTCCTTCGGATATAGTCATTTGTGCATTGAACGAATAGTTAAATCTTTTGTAATATTATTTTAGACAAAATGAAATACAAATACTTGAGATATGAGCATCTTTCTGGTCTGAAGAGCTCATTGCTTGAAATTGGAGATATGAAGCTAGGACATGTCAATTTGAAAGATTTTTGGGAGAGAATTAATGGAGCAAATAGACCCCTTGTCACTCAAAGGTTGGTGGAAATTGGATTATTGCAGGCTGTTGGTTTCCTTGTCGTAGTCCAATGCCTAAATTTGGTACTAGAATGCATCAATCACTATGACCCCCAAATGAGGGAGGTGAAGACCGAAGATAATAAAGTTATTGCCAAACTCAATAGGGATACATTTTATTCATTGCTAAAATTACCCCATAGGAATGAATATGCAAATTTGAACATCACCATTTCGTATCAATGTTTCACAGAGAAGAAAAGCCATTGCCAAAATACAATAGCAAAACAATGGACGACAATTCCGAAGAAGGGAAAATCCAATTACCCAAAAATTTGCATAGGTCACATTTTGTGAAATAGGTGACATTATAGTGTTGTTACACAAATCAATTGGTAATGAAGATGCACATAATTTTGAAGTATTGATGTGCTTTTTCATTGTGATTATTTGCCACAAGCAACAGTTTATTGATTGGGCTAATCAGTGATCATATTCACATGCAAATGACCCAATTCGGGGTTAATAAACATTTTTTTATGTGTCATCATATTTATTCAATGCCATTGCAAATATGAAGGCATGGCTGGGTGAAATATTCCAAACCAATTTTTTTCAATTTTTTCAATAACAGATACAATGCAACACACATTCGTTAGGATTAGCACTTAAACCAAAACGATGCGGAATTCAACTCTAACCAAGAATGCGCCGGATGACGACGAGCATATGGTTAGAGGATCCCTAACTTCTATTATGCTGAAAGTAAACTCAACACCCAGAATGTGCTTTCAAACCCGGAGTGGGAATGGAGCTACCATAGGGCGGAGATGTAAGATATTACAATGCAAATCAAAGTAAATAGGCGGCAAGCCAGCCTCTTCCACTTATCCAGCGGGTATTACAATGAAATAACAGAGAAGAAGTAAGATTGCTGACAGTACTACTGTTCAACTTACAATAATTAGAGATTCGCCTGCCAAATACATAGAATAAGAAAGTCTAACCATGCTGCAATATAGTATAATGTCTCCTCAATGATCACAAAGACTTTCAACCCAAACCCAACTCAAAAGATAGACTTTACGCAAGCTGATATGACAGAACAACAACTTAATATGCATAACCAGCAACCCTAGAATCCACTAAAATGCTCACAACTCACTCAATACTTGCCAGAATGACATGAGACTTGATGCAAACGAAAGCTAGGATGATGACAATGAAGACTAGACAAAGAAATAGCTGACAAATTGAAGTATTTTTTTTTCTAAACACTTGCTAGGCAAAACAGAATGGTACAGCCTCAATAAATGTTCTACCAACAAGATAAAATCCAAGACACCTCTAAAAAATCTGCAACTTGGCATAGAGGGGCGCCCAAGGCTAGCAAATGCATGGGTAAACTACCCAGAACCAAAATAAATTCACCCAAAGACTTATGAGTATAAACTTCAATCTGCAATACAAAATCAACAACTCCAGATTTTGATTAAAATGCAAGAAACTGAACTACAAATGCAAAACAACTTCTACAATGCAAAATCTCACTACAAATCTCACTCAACTACAATCTAACTCTCCACTAGTTGCTGTCTTTCAAGCAAGAAGTCGAGCCAAGGCTAGGAGGCATTCATTCCTCGAAGCAATCCATATACCATTCCGACAGCATAACTTTACTCAAGACATAAGATACTGAAATGAAGAGAAGAGGTCTCCATTTATAAGCTCAACAAGGAATCTCTAGAAACTTCTAGAAAGTGCGCCCTAATTCCAATTTGAATTTAACTTCAATTTCCCTCCAAGCATAGGCATCCCACTTTCAAAGCTAATTTTGACTTTTATTTAAAATTTATCTCCTCAACAAAGTTGGCGTACCTTTCTCCTTGTGCATTTTTGACTTTAGAAATATCAAAATAATTCCCCATGAGATGACCACCCTCAAAGTCCCCCTTTTTAAAACAACTTAAAGTTGTAACACTAGACCAAGGGGTCATAAGATGAAAATGAAACATTATTAATTTAAAATAACTTATCTCTCCAAAATGAGCACCTTAAAGCCAAAATCAATATTACCAACTGAACTGCCAGAAGAGGAAAGCTTGCTAAGTTGATGTTGACTGGACCACTGCTAAAAATAGAATTTACTAAAAATAGTAAATTCGGAAAGTTGCTTGGATCAAAGTGCATGTGACACCATTGCGAAGCTTTCTGAAAACCCAGAAAGAATCCACAATCCAAAATTCCCGACTCCAAGTTGTAGCCGTCATAACTTACTAAAAATAGTAAGTCCGAAAAAGTTGCTCGACGCAGTTGCATGTCATACCTCTGCGAAGTTCTCTGAAAACCTTGAAGGAATCTAGAAACCAAACAGCCGAACTCCAACACGCAAACCCCTGAATCTTCAAAAGGGACTATCAAGTAGCTGGAAACCCTAATTCTGCCTCTGACTAGCCGACAACAAACCGGGAATAGGCTATCAATCATTGGAAAGTGTAGAGCTAAAAATGGGGACATTACACTGGGGTTGTGAATTGAAGGAGATTTGAACAAAGATACCCAATCTATGACGATTATTTCCAACTCCAACTGGAAAATAGCTATACACATTTCAGGCGGGTGAATGATGCATTTGCAATGTTGGTTGTATGAGAATTGCAAGGAGATTTGAGCATCAAAAACTTCTCTTGAAGCTGCCCAATTAGTTAATACATATGGGAGTTTCTTTATTTAGTTTCAAAGATTCACTTATATCAAAATCGGTTGATATGACAGTTTCCCATGTAAATTGCCTAAATATGCCAGTGACAAAATTGCGTTAATTGAAGTTTGTAGGAAAATTGGCACATTAAACAAATGATGCAAAGAGAGGAAAAAGGCAGGGGTTCCATTTCCTATTGGTTTATCATTCTATCAATGCAGGTCTTCTTTAGATGCCTTGAACATAGACAGAGATATGGTAAAGTATAAGCTGGAATTCTTTGATTTTCATTTTCCGTTTGACAAGAAGGATTTTGTCAAAAAATAATTTGCAACTAGGACTTGGTTTTTACTAGACCTTGGAGATGACGAATTTGATTTGGTAGATCAAGTATATCTTGATCATATACAAATGATGCCCATTCTACTGATAAATTGGAATAACAGAGAAATTGTAAACATTGAGGGAAGGACAACAATTGTGTTGAGGAGGACAAAGGAGTGGATAATTAACAACACAACAAAACCACCAAGTCCGAAAGTGACATGAGCAACAAAGGTAGGCACAATCTTCTCCTTCTCATACCACATTCGTAGCAAGACCATCACAAGCAGCTGGAGGAGTAGATGGAGATGAGCCACCCAAAGGAGGACCTAAAAAGACTTGTGGGAATGTTGCAAAGGAGAAGAGAAAGGAAAAGAAAACCATGGAAACTATAGAAGTGGCTATGGAAGTATCATCATCCCCTTATTAGGAAAGCATTCCACCTTCACCTCCACACTCTCCTCATAACCCATCCCCTCCATTGTCTCTGAAGGTGTCAACCTTTGATACCCCTCCTGTTAATAGGTCCTTGCACTTCACTCCTAATGTTGCTCCCACTACTCTAACTTCATGGTTGCAACAAACATTGCCAAAAAAGAGAAAGATTGTGGAATTGGGTCTTCTAGAGGATGATGTTGTTTCAAGTCTATTGCAACAAACTCCCCACCCTAAGAAGTTAAAGATTGAAGAGCACATAAAAAATATTGAGAGGGGGGGAAGGAGAGGGGGGGGGGGTGGTGAGTTGGTATTTTAAACTTTAAATCTTAAAACTATATGAATCAGCAATCAAAACAGTAAGAGCAAACACTAGACAAAATGAACACTGATATCACGTGGAAAACCCTTTTGGGTAAAAAACCATGACAGAACAATAGCTTTCATTAACATCAAATGGGCATCAACCTAGGAGACTACGATCTCTAGATTACAAAAGTGAGCACCAATTCACTGGAAGCACCAACTTCCTAGAAGCACCAACTTCAATAACATAGAATTCTTGATTCCAAACACATGCTTGCAAAAACATTGTCCAAACTCTGAAAACTTTCTATTCAAGCTCTCAACTTATCTGTACTAGAACCTCAAACCTTTCTCATTTTCTCAACATTCTTCAGAACTTGTTAATACTCAAAAGGATACAAGATCAGATTGCTCTTAATTGCATATCACACCAACTGAAGGAAAGCAATACTGAAACTGCATGCCACCTTTTCACTCTCCAAAATTTGAAGCTTCACACATAGAGGCTCAGCTTGGCTCACGCAGCTCACATACACTCGACAACTCGTATAATAGCAATTACATTTTGAAACATGTCTCCCACATAAACACAACGACTAAGCGAGAGTGCAGGTTCTTCCCATATAGAATATGACAACATATGAATAGAAGCCATCAAAATCACTCTTCAACAACTTCTCCCAAATATAGCAAAAATGGCTAAAAGTTTTAGCAATCAGGGATAGATTCTTTAACCTCTGAAGAATAAGGTCCACCATGTTGAAAATGCCAAGAAGGAAAGACATTCATACGCCCACACATAACAATTGTGCATTAAAATTTTCATATTCCCCCTAAATTTCCACTATCGTTGAAGACTTTTTTATAAAAAAAATCAATGAAGGGAATGAGGTGTCCATTTAAAAATTTTAAGCCGCCTCCACAATCTATCACCTATAGCATATCGTTGGAATAAAATGACTGAAGTTGCCAAATTCATGAGTCGACCACTTCTTTTCTGACAGTAATATTTTTCTATTAATATCTGTAACCAACACCAAAAAATAGAGTTGTCACTGCCTTCAATAGAGGAAACATCAAAAACCGTCTCTCTTTATGCAAGGTATTGCAGATTTAATCGTTGGCTTAGACACAAAAAACAAATCCGAAAATAATAAAGTGGATTCTGGGAGCATGCCGCTTGGGCACAATTTACTTAACCAATGAACAACTGTATCTACAAACATACGTAAATAATTTTGTGAAAGTTCAATGCTATTGATAAGTTCAAATATAATGGAAAGAAGCAACTCCAATACTTCAAGTGACTCCTTTTGCTGTAAGGTTGAAGAACCTATTCAATAACCCTGGGATGATGAAGCAACCCTTCCATAAGATGCCAATGGAGAATCTGCACCATATAGCACCATTTAATATGCAAAGTGGGCTCCTCAACATCATTTGTTACTCGGGAAGGGTCACACGCTTGATGCAGACTAGAGGCCACAAGCAATTGTGGAGATTGATCTCTACTAAACGTTCCAGAAACAACAACATTGTAATAGGATTCATTTAAGAGGGAATCGAGATAATCTATGAAATCCTTTGTCCAAATTTTCATTCGTTTTCCAGTGACTTTTTGAATGGTCAAACTTGTAGATTAAGATATGTGATTTTGATGAACCATGTTGCACGTAATAATGAGACCTTGTGTTTAATAAGTGCTTCAAAAAGAGCCTTCTTTTTATACCCATGAGGTACATGATCAGCTAAAGAACACAATCTCTTACGTGGTTGTGAAAGGCCCTCAATCCACTTCCTTTTGAAGTCTTCCCCACAAGTTCATAGGTGTGGAAACAAACCAGATTTTGTTAACAATGGTCCAGATAAGGGCACACCATAGACTTGTCAAGCCTTGTGCTTGTGCACCCGAGCATCGTTGATGGCCCTAAGACACTTCCGAATTGACTCTTTATATTGATTATTAAGTGGTTTAGACCAAATTGTAGATCCAAAAAATGACAAATTAATCTCTTGGCTGTCCTTTGACATCAATGACAAAATATTCAACAATCTCCCCCTTTGTCATTGATGGCAACACCTCTTGAAACCAAAACTCCTCCCCCTGTCTCACTACTCCCCCTTTGACATCAATGGCAAACTGAACTACTTATATAACTGAAACAGGGCTGATAAAATGTGACAATGAAAGCTCCCCCTGAGTCTAAACTACAACTCAAAGATGGAGTGAAATCACTCTCAACTTCTTCCGGAAGTATTCAAACGTTTCCTTCAGTAGAGGCTTTGTAAATATATCTACAATCTGTTCTTTAGTAGTAATATATTCCAACTTAACTTGCTGATCACTAACTTGTTCTCTCAAAAAATGATACTTGATAGGAATATGTTTAGTCCTAGAGTGCATAACTGGATTTTTTGAAATATTAATGGTACTTGTGTTATCACAAAAAATAGAAATAGGATGCTCATACTCTACCTTAATGTCCTTCAAAGTTTGCTTCATCCATAGGACTTGTGTGCAACAAGTCACTGCTGCAATATACTTTGCTTCAGTTGTAGATAAGGTAATAGAAGCTTGCTTTTTGCTCTACCAAGATACAGGACAATCTCCTAGAAAGAATGCACCTCCCCTTGTGCTCTTTCTATCATCAACACATCCACCCCAATCTTCATTTGTGTAAGCTATGAGCGTGAAATCATTGCCTTTTGGATACCATAACCCATAATCCATAGTACCCTTGAGATACTTGAAGATCCTCTTAATTGCATGAACATGTGTATCCTTTGGAGTAGCTTGAAATCTAGCAACATAACCAACTGCTTGCATAATATTAGGTCTAGTAGCTGTAACATATAACAAACTCCTTATCATAGGATTGTACAAAGTTTGGTTAGCATCTGGAGACTCATCATTTTTACTTAACTTGCAACCTATCACTATGGGGGTACTCATAGGATTGTAGTTCTCCATTCTAAACCTTTTCAATATCTCTCTAATATACTTTGTTTGAGAAATGAATATGCCTCTACTGGATTGATGAATTTGCAAACCAAGAAAGAATGAGAACTCACCAAGCATAGACATTTCAAACTCCTTCTACATATTTGTAGCAAAAATTTGACACATCTTCTCACAATTGCTACCAAAACTCAGATCATCAACATAAACTACAACAATCAGCATATGATTACCTTCTTCTTTCACATATAGATTGCTGTCCGCTATCCCTCTTCTGAAGGCTTGCTATTGCAAATAACTGTCCAATCTAGCATACCATGCACGTGGGGCTTGCTTAAGACCATAGAGAGCCTTCTTTAACTTGCAAACATAGTTCTGATTTTCTGATATGATGAACCCATTTGGCTGTTCTATGTACACTTCTTCATTCAAATTACCATTTAGAAAAGCAGATTTGACATCCATTTGAAATTTTTTGAAATCTTTGAAAGAAGCAAAGGCCAAGAACATTCTAATTGCTTCTAAATGTGGAACATAAGCAAAAGTTTTTTCGAAGTCTATACCTTCAACCTGTGCATAACCTTTGCATACACGCCTTGCTTTGTTCCTCACCACTTGACCATCTTCATTCAACTTGTTCCTAAACACTCACTTTGTGCCAATCACGTTCTTATCTTTTGGCCCAGGGACAAGTTCCCAAGTTTCACTTTTCTGAATTTGATCAAGCTCTTCTTCCATGGCTGCCACCCAATGTTTATCTTCAGCTACTTCCTCAAAACTCTTAGGCTCAATCTTGGGCATCAAAGAGACATCTTAATCTTCAGAATAGTTAACAACTCTTCTTGTGGTTCTTGGTCTTTCCTCTTGTAAAATCCGATCAATAGGATGATTTCTTTGAACAAACTTTGAAGTAGTCTTCAAAAAAGTCTTTGATGTGTTCTCAATTTGATCATTTATAGGTGTATTTTCTGAAGTTACATCTGCTGTCCCATGCTGAACACTTGAAGATGTATTTCCAGAAGTCAGATCTTCTGTCCCATGTTGAACATTTGAAGGTGTTTGTTGAACAACACTTTCTTCTTCATCTTCTTGACAACTACCATCATCATCTTGCATCTTGTTTTGAATGTTAGTATCTTCATGAACCTTTAGATTAGCACTTTCAACATTCTTGCGTAATCTCTTGTTAAAACATCTATAAGCTTTACTTTTAGAAGAATATCCTAAGAAAATCCCTTCATCAACCTTAGGATCAAACCTCCCTAGATTGTCTTCATCCCTTCTAATGTAACATGGACTTCCAAAAATTTTGAAATATTTAACTGAAGTAGGCTTACCTTTCCATAATTCATATGGAGTCTTCGTTATGTTTTGCTCTAATCAGCTCACGATTCTGAATGTAAACAACAGTATGGACAGCCTCTCTCCAAAAAGAATCATTCACTTTTGACTCATTTAACATGCTACAAGCCATTTCTTGGACTTGTTGATGTTATTAGCAATGTTGGGCTGCTTCTTCAAGGTCCGCACGATTGAAGACAATTCAAATGCTAGCCTAACGGCTATTTGAATTGTGATTATTATATTCGATGAAGGAACACTTCATTCTATACCTTGCTGTTGGCTGACTTGAGATGATTTGAAGAGTCGCGACTTTTGAAGACATTCAATATTTGTTTATTGTATTTAAGAGGAGGCACGATCTTCTAAAAGGCCGACCTCTTACTTGTTAGAGACACGCCTCTTGGATGAGGCTGACATGTTGTTATGAAAAGGCACGTCCTCCTCCTTCACATCATATATATTTCCACTTGTTGCATTCCATTCGATCATCCATTTTTCATATACATTCATTCATTGATATCAAGTGCAAATCATCTCAAGAGCAGATCGAGATTTATAGAAGGCTGAGATTATGATCTGCAGATCGCATCACTAAGATTCTGTAATTGCATCAGTGTGTGGTGCTTTCTCTTTGGCCTTCATATCGGCCATCATTGTAAAGGAAACATCCTTGAGAATTAATATATAAGAGATATATTATTGCTGGGTTTTTCTCCCTCAAGAGGAGGGTTTTCCCAGGGTATCTGCTGTGTTATTGTGTCTGATTTTTTAATTAATTTCTGTGCTCTAATATGATCTTAAAACTAACAGGACTGATCTGTTTTTCCTTTCAACAAGACCATTTTGTTGTGGTGTCCTTGCAGTTGAGTATTGTCTTTTTATTCCATGTTTTTTGCAGAAATTTACAAACTCATTTGATGTAAACTCTCCTCCATTGTCTAAATGAAGGCATTTGATTTTTAGACCCTTCTCATTCTCCACTAAGGCTTTGAATGCCTTAAACTTCTCAAGTGCTTCTAAATTTTCCTTCAAAAATGCAACCCAAGTCATTCTTGAAAAATCATCAATTAATAACATAAAATACTTCTCACCTTGCATACTCTTGGTTCTAGTTGGCCCACATAAATCAGTGTGAATCAGCTCAAGAGGCTTTGAGCTTGAATGCTCTTTTGACTTGAAACTCTTCCTTGTTTACTTTCCCAATTGGCATTCTCTACAAACAATGTCTGAAGGTTCTGTAAGCTTTGGCATGTCTCTAACTGCTTCCTTTTTGCTGATCTGAACAAGACTATCAAAGTTCAAGTGTCCCATCCTCCTATGCCATAACCAACCTCCATCTTCCTGACTCAAACAACACTTCTCACTTTTGATATCATCAAGAATGTAGAGATTGTTAGCAGCCCTACTAGCATCAGCAATATGTTTACCATCCTTACTAATTTCACAACAATTTGAATTGAAAACTAGAGTGTCCTTGGTTACACATTTGACTCACACTTAATAGGTTATGTTTCAGACCTTCTATATACGAAACATTTTCAACCCTGGTCTTACCATTAACCAAAACAAGAGTACCTTTACTTGAGATGTCTTTGGTTACACATTTGACTCATACTTAATAGGTTATGTTTCAGACCTTCTATATACGAAACATTTTCAACCCTGGTCTTACCATTATCCAAAACAAGAGTACCTTTACCTGAGATTTTTGCTGAAGCATTATCACCAAACCTTAGCGTGTGACCAGTAGTTCTTTTGAGGGTGAGAAACTTGCTTTTGTTTCCTTTCATATGTCTAGAACAACCACTGCCAAAATACCATTTATCTCTCCCATTTTGCGCATGTAAGGCTGTTTGCACAATCATAGACTCTATTAAAACTTCTTTCTCCTTCTTCTTCCAAGCCTTAGCAACCTCTTTTGCTTTATCCTCCTTTTCAACCTTCTTGTTTTGCTTAGAGAAATCTGCCATACCACTTCTACAAACTTTTGTAGTATGACCAATGTTATTGTAGTTATAACATATAAAATTGTAATTCATTAAGGGAGCAAAAGAGTTCCTACTCATAAGTCTGAAATCATTTCTTGCAAACACTCTACAGTTGGTTGCCTTGTGTCCAAAACGATTGCAAGAGAAACAATAACCATAAAAGAGAGAATTGTTAAAAACTTGGTCATATGTGCTTGCCTTGAGATAGGAGGTCTCTTGAAGGTACTATTTCTGATTTTTTTTTGTGAATCCTTTGTGCTATCAACGTTGCCTTTTTGCTGCTGTTCTTTTGTAGGCATGGAACTTTGACCTTCTTCAAATCCAACCCCACCTTTATCACCTGAAGATTTTTGTGAGCCATTGATCTTGTCCAAAGATAGAGAACTTTTTTGATTTATCTTCTCATGATTCAGCTGTGTCAAAGATTTGTCTAATTTTCTAAGTGAAACTATTTTAGCTTCAAGTCTTTCACAGTTTTCATCTTTTAGCTTAAGCTGATTTCTGATTTCTTCTTCTATTTTCTATGTTTGTTCGATTTGAACCTTCAAATCAACAATCAATTTTTCTGCTTCTCCAAGAGTTTGAGATGTTTTGGTTTTTGTTTCATTCTCTTTTTGTAGCAGCAACTTCAAGTTCTGATTTTTCTTTCTAAGTCTTTTGATTTCACTTAGAGCACTTATTAGTTCCTCTTCAAGGTCCACTTCTCCTTCTTCATCAATATGATCTTCATGTTCTTCATTTTCATCGTGGACTTCTTCTTTAGCCATGAATAAGATTTCTTCATTAGTAGACTCTTCATCACTATCATCAAATGAACAACTTTCATCCTTTGAATAGAGGCTCTTTTTGAATATGGACATTTGGTTGCAAAATGTCCTACCTTACCACAGTTGAA
Organism: Sequoia sempervirens; assembly: GCA_007258455.2. Lineage (NCBI taxonomy): Eukaryota > Viridiplantae > Streptophyta > Pinopsida > Cupressales > Cupressaceae > Sequoia > Sequoia sempervirens. The sequence goes on along the minus strand of VDFB02268834.1, from coordinate 17,631 downwards.
GCATTTGAAAGGAAACTTGCCTTTGTATTTACCTAATCCCTTCTTCAACTTCCTCATGAAATGGGCCTCTTTAATGTCAGAATCTTCAATAGAACTATCACTAGATGCAAGCTCCTTGTCTTTTCCCTTCTTCAAAACTTTGAAGGCTGCCTCCTTTTTGGATGAAGAATTAGGAATGGTACTCATCTCATAGGCTGTGAGAATACCATGCAGCTCATCTACCATCAACTTGTCAAGATCCTTCATCTCCTCAATAGCTGAAACCTTTGCATCAAAACGCGAAGGAAGAGACCTTAAAATTTTCTGAACAATTGTGGACTCCTCAATTTTCTCTCCTAGACCTTTGATTGTGTTGACAACTTCATCTACTTGCAGAAAATAAGTAGCAATGTTTCTTCTTCCTGCATCTTGAGACTCTTAAAATGTCTTCTATGTGTCTAAAGCTTTGCCTTCTTGACTTTAGCATCTCCTTCATATGTTTTCTGAAGTTTGTCCCAAATCTCATGAGCTGTATCACAATTCATAACCTTCACAAATTCAGTTTATGCCAAACCACCTAAGATAGCATTCATAGCTTTTGCATTATTTTCAAAAGCCTTCTTTCCATTTGCATCCGAAGGAGGAGATGATGGAATTGTATAACTAGTTACCACACTTCGCCAAACATCAAAACCAAGAGATATCAAATAAGTGCGCATTCGAATACTCCAGTACTCATAGTTAGAACCATCGAATAAGGGAGCTCTGTTTGTAGTAAGACCTTCATGAGAACTCATGTGTGCTATCAAGATCAACCTCCAAGCGATTAAGCTCTCAAAAAGAAGGAACCCTGCTCTGATACCAATTGAAGAGCACACAAAATGCTGGGGAGGGGGGTGAATCAATGTTTTAAACTTTAAAGCTTAAAACCATATGAATCAACAATCAAAACAGTAAGAGCAAACATTAGACAATGTAAACACCGATATCATGTGGAAGACCCTTTTAGGTAAAAAACCACGGCAGAACAATAGCTTTCATTAACATCAAATGAGCATCAACCCAAGAGACTACGATCTCCGGATTACAAAGTGAGCACCAACTCATTGGAAGAACCAACTTCCTAGAAGCACCAACTTCAGTAACATAGAATTATTCATTCCAAATACACGCTTGCAAAAACACTGTCCAAACTCTGAAAACTTTCTATTCAAACTCTCAACTTATCTGCACTAGAACCTCAAACCTTTCTCATTTTCTCAACATTCTTCAGAACTTGTTAATACTTGGAAGGATACAAAATTAGACTGCTCTTAATCGCATATCACACCAATTGAAGGAAAGCAATACTGAAACTGCACGTCACCTTTTCACTCTCCAAAATCTGAAACTTCACACATACAGGCTTAGATTGGCTCACGCAGCTCACATACACTCTACAACTTGTATAATAGCTATTACATTTTAAAACATGTCTCCCACATAAACACGACGACTAAGCGAGAGTGCAAGTTCTTCCCATATAGAATATGACAACAGATGAATACAAGCCATCGAAATCACCCTTCAATGACTTCTCCCAAATGTAGCAAATACAGCTAAAAGTTTTAGCAATCAGAGACAGATTTTTAACGCGTGAAGAATAAGGTCCACCATGTCGAAAATGCCACGAAGGCAAGACATTCATACGCCCACACATAACAATGGTGCATTAAAATTTTCATATTCCCCTCAAACTTCCAATATCGTTGAAGATTTAAAAAAAATAAAAATCAATGAAGGGAATGAGGCGTCCATTTAAAAATTTTAAGCCACCTGCACTATCTGTCACCTATAGCATATCATTGGAATAAAATGACTGAAGCCGTGAAATTCATGAGCCGTCCACTTCTTTTCTGTTAGGAATATTTTGCTATTAACATCTGTAACCAACGCCAAAAAGTAGAGTTGCCGCCGCCTTCAATAGAGGAAACATTAGAAACTGTCTCTCTTTATGCAAGGTATTGCGAATTTAATTGTCGGCTTAGACACCAAAAATAAAAAAGTGGAATCTAGGAGCATGCCACTTGGGGACAATCTACTTAACCAATGAACAGCTATATCTACAAACATACATAAATAATTTTGTGAAGGTTCAATGCTATCAATAAGTTCAAATACAATGGGAAGAAGCAACTCCAATACTTCAAGTGACTCCTTTTGCCTTAAGGTCAAAGAACCCGTTCAATAACCCTGGGACGATGAAGCAGCCCTTGCACAAGATGCCAGTGGAGAATCTGCACCATATAGCACCATTTAATATGCAAAGTGGGCTCCTCAGCATCATCTGCTACTCGGGAAGGGTCACATGCTTGATGCAGACCAGAGGCCACAAGCAACTGCGGAGACTGATCTCCACTAAACATTCCAGAAACAACAACATTTTAACAGGATTCATTTAAGAGGGAATCGAGATAATCTATGAAATACTTTGTCCAAAGTTCCATCCGTTTTCCAGTGACTTTTCAGATGGTCGAACCTGCAGATTAAGATATGTGATTTTGATGAACCATGTTGCATGTAACAATGAGATCTTGTGCTTAATAAGTGCTTCAAAAAGAGCCTTCTTTCTATACTCATGAGGTACATGATCAGCTAAAGAACGCAATCTCTTATGTGGTTGTGAAAGGCCCTCAATCCACTTACTTTTGAAGTCTTCCCCACAAGTTCACAGGTGTGGAAACAAACCAGATTTGTTAACACTGGTTCAGATAAGGGCACGCCATAGACTTGTCCAGCCTTGCGCTTTTGCACCCGAGCATCATTGATGGCCCTAAGATACTTCCAAATTGACTCTTTTTATTGATTAATAAGTGGTTTAGACCAAATTGTAGATCCAAGAAGTGACAAATTAATCTCTTGGCTGTCCTTTCACATCAATGGCAAAATATTCAACAAATACTACTTCTTGGTTGATGATTGATATTGGATTTGGAGGTCTGCATGTGGAGATCACTCATCCCTTTGTTCAAAAGGATACCAATGAAGCAACGGTGAAAGATTTCAACATCACCAAAGTGGATTTGGGACCTCCTTCTCAGGATGGTGATGTTCACAATTTTCAGGTATTAGCTGCAAGATTAGTGGAACAGACTGAAAAGGATAAGAAATCAAAAGTGGAGCTCGAACAACAGGTAAAACTTTTGATTTCTTGTTTAAAATCCATTGTTGATACTTCAGCTCAGCCCGTTGGGTAGATTGATTCCTCTTTTGATCCAAGTTTTGTTAGTGGAAAGGTTGTAATTGACAAAGTACAGAAACATAAGTGTTATGGACAAGCAATTGAGGATTGGGCCATAGAAATTTCAAATAAGGTTGTGAAGTTTATTGAAGAAACTAATAATATATTAAATGGCCTAGAAGATAGATAGAATGAAACTGATGATATAATGGTTTTAAAATCAGAAGAAACTAATTGGCTCAAAGTGGACAAAAACTTGAAAGAAATGATAGATCTGGGAGCAGATAAGCTAGTCACTGAACAAAGTATAACTCACTCCAATGACAACAAATACATCATTTGGAAGAAGAGTATTGAATGGAAGATAATTGCTCTCAGGCAGAACATACAGGAACAAAATAAATTGTTAAAGGAATTTGAACAAGTTAAGACAACTATTGAGGGTGACCTCTTGTCAACTTGGGTGATCGATCAGTTCTCCAGATTACAAAAGTTCAGGCCAACAGAGAAAAATTGAAAGCAAAGATCAAAGAATTGCTCAGCCACAATCTTTTAGCGTTGACAACATGAAGAATTTGAGTGCTATTTTTATGACTCTTATTCAGGGTATAGATCATCTTGTAGCTCATCAAACCAAGCTGGAACAAATCAGAGGTAACAAAGTGTTGTGGAGACTAAGAACTAACAATGTTACCATTCTGAAGCATAATAAGTTGGGACCTGTCATCAAGGCGTTTTGGGCATACAAATCCAAGAATGTTGCACAAATGTTGCAGTCGCTGCAAAAGACTAAAGATAGTATTGACATTGATGATGTGCCATCTCAGCCTAATGTTTAGCGTTTATGAAATCTGTTAGATGTTATGGTTCAAGAACTCAAGACTCCCAAAAATCAGTGTGGAAGATTGCAGCCCCATAAAATAAATGCATGCAACTCTGCAGCTGCACTCAAAATTCGTGATAGACCCTCTTTTGAAGATCATTTTGAACCATCAAATTTAATCCTTTTGAATTGAAAACTTGGGAAATGAAAGCCCCCACATTCATCTACAGGAAGATAAATAGATCTTAATTTTTCTCCCAACAATACCCCTTCAAATTCATAGTCAAAAACCCAAAAAACCCATAGTTTCACACATTCAACAAGCAAAGCCAAATTCACCAAAACTACTGGCAACCATTGAGAGCTCAATCCTAAATATCAACCAGCAACAAAGATGACTAAGTTTCATGAACAAATCTGATTTTATTATTTTAAATCCTCCAAGAGCTTACAACAGTTGTTTCAAAAGCCAAACTATGAAAAAGAAATCAGCCACAGGAATGATTTTTGCTTTCAACATCTGGAAATTTGCTGCCAGAGTCCTCCAATCAACTAAAACAACAACAACAATAGCCATCAAATCATTTTTCTTCGTCTCTGGGTGTCCCTAGCTTGTTCACAGGCAATTCTTCTTCAAATCCATGAACTTTCCTTCACTTTCCTTCTGCTGTTCTCCTTGCTTCAGCTGGGCGTGGCTTCTTTATTTTTTTTCATTATTGTTGCATTTTCTAACTTTTCCATCCTCTCTTTGGTGTCCCATATTCTCCTCTAACTCCCCATTCATTACCTGGCAATAATTTTAAATTATTTGCTAAAATAGACTCCCACCGTTCCACTCCACTCTCCCACCTCCAGGCATCTAGATTCCTCATGTCTGATTATTTAATGCAAAATTCAAATTTAAGAGGAGTTACAAGTGCCAAAAATGGCCTCTTCATGCCTGGCGTTGGAATTTTTCCTCCAATTTGGTGAGGCAAAAGTCATTTTATGAGCCATAAAACACATAAAAATCAAGTCTTTGGTGTCATATCCAATAGGCATTAGAATTTAATTTTTATTGTATGTAATGTCCCCTTCTCGTGCTTGACTTCTTCTGTTGACCGTTGGCCTATTCTGGAGACCCGTAGGCTTCTCGGTGGTGAAATTAGGGTTTCTTGGTTGGTGGTTTCTTGTGCTCACGGATTGGTGTTTGAACTGCGGATTCCTTTTGGGTTTTTCGTGAGCTTTTTGGTGATGTGTTCTTCTTGGCATTCTGAGCACTTTCACGAATTTACTATTTTTAGTAAATTCTATTTCTGGCAGTGGTCCTGTTGGCTTCGGCACGGTTAGCTCTCATCTTCAGACATTTCAGTTGCTTTGATCAATCTTGACCTTGGGAAGCATTTTTTGGTGAGACTTGTCCAGTTGATTTAAAATATTATGTTTTAAAGTTATATTTTAATATTGTAACCCCTTGGTCTAGTGAAAAACAACTTAAGTTGTTCTTAAAAAGGGGGCTTTGAAGGGTGGCGCCTCATGAAGGTATTTTTATATTTCCTTAAGGTTCAAAATCACTTGCTTGAAAAGGTACGCCCATCTTTGGTGAAAGATTATTTTAAATTAAAAGTCAAATTGCTTTAAGACAAAAGGGACGCCATCTTTGGAGGGAAAAGGAGTTACTTCAAAATTTGAAAAGCAGGGTTTCTAGAAGCTTCTGGAAAGTTATCACAAGTTTATAAAAGGAGGTCTTGGTCTTCATTTTCATCATCCAACATCTTGAGTAAAGTTATGCTGCCGAAATGGTGAGAGGATTGCTTCGAGGAATGAATGCCTCCTAGCTAGGCTCAACTTCGTGCTTGTGAGACAGCACCTAGTGGAGAGGTTTGCTTGTTTTGAGTGAAATTTGTAGTGAGGATTGCTTTGTTGTGAGTTAGTTGCATTTGTAGTTCAGTTATTTGCATTTTCATGTTATTTTCTGGAGTTGCTGAGAACATAGCTGATTGTAGTTTTCATTCATATTTCAAAAATACAAAAAGATATCATTCTGGGTGTTGTTCCTTTCTTCTTGTCTAGGGTGGGCGCCCCTTTGCACCAATTTACAGATTTTATTTTGAAGAAACTGAATTTTAAGAAGAAAATCGCCCCTCTCATAAAGCCTTACGTACCATTCTAGATGCCTTGGGATTAGTGCAGAAAATAAATAACAGCATTTGGTTTCTGTTTTGTGTCTTCATCATAGGCCCCTTCATCATAGGAGTTATTTGCATCAGTTTTCATGCATTTTGGGTGAGTGGTGAGTGTTTTGTGAGCATATCATTGAACTACTGTATTGCTGTTAACAGTTTTCAGTCCTTACTCTGTCATAACAGTGTGCATAGAATACATCATTTGAGTTGGGTTTGGAAGGAAAGTCATTGAGAGGTCTTAAAGATAGCTTTATACATTGTTGCAACATTGAAGACTCTCTTATCTTGTGCTTAACAGATAATTTTCTGATATTGTAAGCTGAACAGTAGTACTGTCAGCATCTTTCTTATTTCTATTAATCTCATGTTTGTAACTGCCCACTGAATAAGTGGAAGAGACTGGCTTGCCGCCTATTTACTTGATTTGCATTGTAATTTCATAAGTCTCCGCCATATGGTCGCCTCTTATCCATCATGGATTGAGTAGCACATACTTGGTGTTGAGTTAATTTTCAGTATTGCAATAGATAGGGATCCTCTGACCATATGCTCGTCGTTCGCCGACACATTTCTTGGTTAGAGTTCTTGTTTCAACATTTCCTTTAAGATCCTCTGACCAATACTCACACCTTGCCCACATCGGGATCCTGGTGTACATTCTGGTTAGAGTTGCTTTCAACATTGTTTTGGTTTATGAGCTAACCTTAACGGGTGCTTGTTCATTGTAACTTGCAATTGAAAAATCGAAAAAATTTGGCTCGGTATATTTCATTGTATTGGAAATGTGTGAAAAGTGCCTCGAAATCATGCCTGCAAGACCAAAATAAAAATTCACAACAAAATCAAATAAAAGAAATTGCAATTTTTTTTTGTGTGGTGCAGGATTGCCCGTGCACCCAGATGCTCTTGCATCATGTTAAAAGTCCCCAAAATTTTGTGGGGTCTCTTTGTATTCTCATGGACATGATTTTAAATTTTCAGTTACATTTTCATGATATATATGTGTAATTAAGATTTGACATAAAAGGGGGGATTTTTTTACAGTGGTAGTTTTTGATTAGGGAATGATTGTAAGTTTGTGAACTCTACAATTTTGATTCTTGAACATCCTGGATAAAGAATCTTGGAAGTCTGTGTGTTGCTATGTTTCTGTGTTATCATTTTTTGTGTGAATGATAACTATTTTGGGTGTTCTGATATCCTTGCATTAGTAATTATCGTTCATTTTACAATTGTGAGTTTTGTTTTAAGATAGTGAATTGGTTTGTGTGCTAATAGCTATTTTGAAATTGAACTTCTGTTAATTAAACAAGTGTGCTTAATATTCCGAAAGTAACTACATGTGAGTTGTTATTCCATCTCTTCTTTTTAAAGTAGTTTTATATTGAATTTACCTTTCCTGCTTTCTAGTTAAAAGAATACCCTAAAAAATTAATATTTATCATAGGAGGGAGCTGAACCTCTAAAATTCAGAGGAAAGTTATGCTAAGAAATGAATAACTTATCCAACTGTTGGTACATTTGTTGCTTGAAGAGCACATTACAGAGTTATAACACGAAATTTGATAGTGACAAACTTGTTAACCAACACCCTTTAAATAAAAAAGAAATCTTTATAAAATATCCTAAGATTGATGCTGAATTTATGTTATTGTCTCCCTGAATATACTACATCAACCCTTTTTTGATAAACTAGGGCACTATTTTTTAATAGCGATTTATTGTGATTGATAAGTGAGGGATTTAGTTTAGGACTCTATTTTGTTAGTGTTACTATGGGCTAGAAAAGACATGCAGCTTAGCTGCAATACAAACACAATTGCTCAGTGCTTATGGTTTTCAAAGATATCAACACTAGTTATTTGACCAGGAAACATGAGAAACTTTCCAACAAAAACAACAAAAAAACAATTACATAGCCAAAAAGGAGTGAGAGCTATTGATGAAGTAGGTCCTTAGACAACCCATGAATTTCTGTTTAGGGTGATTTGAGCATCCTAACCCAAGCTTGTGTTAGTTCCAACTACCATGTCTTCCTCCTAAAGTTCACCACTTGCTAATCTATACCCTTCTCCAACTCCTTAGAATTGCATTGAATTCCCTGCACTCTACCTTTCCTCCTTTCTTACATGTGCCTCAATCTCTATTGTTGCTACCTCGGTCATTCATTTTTTGGTCTTAGTAATGAGCAACCAAATGGGAATCAGTGACAACTTCTTTCCCTTGATTTCAACAAAGAAGTTGTCTCTCCCTTTGTTCAATTTGGGAATATCATTTCTAATAGTAAGAAAACAATGGACTTTCCATGGCAACTTGTAATGTCCCCATTTTAGCCATACTTTCTTCTGTGTCTGATAGCCTATTTCTGGAAGCCTGTAGGCTAGTTAGAAGCTGAAATTAGGGTTTCCACTTTCGGAGGTGGTTTTGAGGGCTTGCATGCTAGATTTTTTGATGCATGTTTGGTGAAACTTTTTGGGTTTTTGGAGAGCTTCAGGATGTGGTAACATGCATGATGAGATAATGACTTGCATTTTTGGTTGTTTCCTTGGCAGTTTTGGAGGCTTGCATGTTGGAGTTTTACAGTTTAGATTCTAGATTCCTTTTGGGTTTTCAGAGAGCTTCACGATGATGTGACATGCAACTGAATCAGAGAACTTTTTCAGACTTACTATTTTTAGTAAGTTACGACGACTCCCTGGTTTGTGCTCTAAATGAGTTTAGAATAACTTACTGTTTTTAGTAGTATGCTATTTTTAGTAAGTACTATTATTGACAGTGCTATTTTTAGTAGCAATTCAATAGCTTAGTGCAGTGGCTATTTTTGGCAGGTTAGTTTATTCGGTTTGGTCTCCAACATTCGAGGTGATTATTTTGTTTGATATTTGGTGAAAATAACATCTTAAGTGAAATAATCTTGCTAAGGCTTGGGGATGACTTTGGAGAATTATTTAAGTCGTATTAAATATATTTTCACCTTAGCCTTGGACGCCTAAATGGAGAGATAAGTTGGGTTTATTAAAAAACAATATTTATAAAGGTTTCTCACTTAAGTAATTTTGGATGCCATATTTGGAGAAATATTTGCATATTCTAAAGTATTTTACTTAAGTGATTTGGGACGCCTAAAGTTATGTTTTATTTGCATTTTTTATAAAGTAATTCTCCTTCATGCAGGACGCCAAAATCAAGGAGATAAATGAAATTAAAAAATAAAATGCAAATCCAAGTGGGTGTCCTAAGGAGAGGGAAATGGAAATTTAAATTAGGAGACTGAAGGCTATAAATAAGAGTCTTGGGCTCTTTGTTTCTCATCCATGAAGAAATTATAATGTTATGTTGCCGAAATGGCGAGTGGTTTGCTTCGAGGAATGCATACCTCCTAGCTTGGGCTTGGTTTCTTGCTTGAAAGATAGCAACTAAGTTAGAGGCTGTTCTTTATATTGAAGAGCAAATTGAGCTTATTGTAATGGAGTCTTATGTTGTTTTCTGATGTCTTTTGGTGTGTTTTGTCAGTTTACAGGTTGCTGGTTTGGGTGTAACTGAAGTAGATTTTCACTCATAGCTCCTTGGGCAAATTTTGTTTGGTTCTAGGTATTCGTCATATCTCTTCCTTGGCTCTGGGCCCCCCTTTGTGCAAGTTTTGGGAATTTTTGGAGGAGTGTAGGATTTTATCTTGTTGGTCGCCCCTTTACCAGGCTGTGCTTTGGCTAGGAAGTCTTAGAAAACTTTAGGAAAAAAATAACACCAGTTTGTTGCAGTTTTTCAGTTCTAGATTGGTCGCCATCTTCCTAAGAGTTCATAGCATTTGGTTTCATGTCATTTGGATTAGTTTTGAGGAAGTTATGTGCATTTTAGTGAGTTTCATAGTTGCTGGTTTGTAGTTTTCAGTTTGTTGGTCTGATATTTCAGTTTGTAGAAGTTGGAGATTTTGGTGTGGTTTTCCATAGTTGGTGAGTCCTTGATGCTTGGAGATCATATAATAACATTTGCAGCTTCTTGTGCAGCTTTGAATACTGGCTACTTGCAGATTTTGATCATATTGTAAAGCTGTTTCAGTAGTACTAATCAGCTCTTTTATATTTTTGCATTTTCTATTGTATTCCTACTTTTAGTGGAAGAGGATGGCTATGCGGCCTTGTTGACTTTCATTTTAAGCAATATCATTCCCACCATTGGTGGAAGAGATAGGCCTCGCCGTCTATGCATTTGTATTGGGGTCGGCTTGCCGCCCTTCTTTACTTTCAGTATTCTTATTGCTGATTGATTGAGCTGTCCATTCTCTTTATGTACTTGCATTCATATTGTTGACTGACTGTGCCGTCAAATCACTCCCGCTGAAATACGCGGTCGTGTTGCATAAACTTTACTTTCCAGCATTGTACTTCTTTCAGTTTGGAGACTAATGATTCCTGACGCCATATGCTCACACCTTGCCCAATATTGGGATCCTGGTGTACATTCTTGGTGTAGGGTTACATTCTAGTGTTGGTTTATGATTTTGGCTAACGCTAACGGGTGCCTCGTTGAAGTAATGTTGCAAAAAATTGAAAAATTGTAAGGGGGTCATTTCGCAACTCATGATCCATTCACATGAATTTTATATCAAACAAAAAGTGGAAAGGTCCTTAGAGGATTTCATCCAAATCCAAATTTTCCATCTAAGGGGGTGCCATAGTTGCTGCAATGATTTGTACCTTTCTCTATGTAGCCCCTACCAACTTGGGGAATCACCAAAACACAAGCCTAGGAAGATACAAGCAAATGGTCACCATCTTGGTTAACAATTATGGGCCTCGATTTATACACGTTATTTGAAGGAAGAACAATGCTCTTTCCATGATTTGAAGCTTATTTCAAGAGTAGAGACGCCTCTTAACTCCTGCCAACATCATCAACAACATCTATGAAACCTCAAATTACATAAGAATGCCCACAATGGGGCTTTGTTGCCATTAATGTCACAATGAAATCCTCGTAGTGAAACAAAAAACGTTTGTGAAGCATGACAAATGGTCCACATAAAAATATCACAATGTAGAATTTTGAATGCTAAGTTAGCAATAGAGGAGTTTGTTCTCTTCAAGCTACAACTAGGAACTCTCTTTTCTTCTTCCAAAATACTCTCCACCAGTTCCATGTTTGATTTGACAACAATGGTAAATATTGATTATAGCCCTTTAGCGATGAAAGGTTTGTTGAATGATGGCCCACCTTTCTCTCCTCCAAGTTTCCTCAGTGTTGCTATGCTTTGAAAACTCCTGCAAACCTCACTTATTTGTTAGCATCTCTACATTTGTTAACACTCAAATAAGACAAAACCTTTAAATTCCAATGATTGCCTTTTAGTCCCCTCCCCCAATTATAATTCATTAAGATTATATAGAAATCAAGTGTAAAGGATATGTACTTGGCGACTCTTGTTTGACTCGCATAGATTAGTCTAGTTTGTTGGTTGGTCATTGTACACAAGTGAGCTTTCACTGACTATACGAGCTTTTATACTCATTATTGCACTGACTATAATGCTAAAGATAACCCCTACCTCATTGTGACACATCACCAAAGAGGTGATCTTTGGTCAAATTTGAAAGTCCTTTTTGTTCCTAGGCCTGCAAAAGTAGAACTAGCAGCCATTGTAAAATATATGAATACTTGTACCTACATGTTTTAAAATAAACTAGTGTCAGGAAAAAGAAATTTAACCCTATAATACATAAATATAGGAAAAAAAGCAATGAAAAATACACGTATTGCCCTATGAAATGTCAAACTAAATAACAATTCAGAATAATTGAAAAAAACTTATCAAAGATGTCTGTGCAATGCTTTAACACTCAAAAATAGAAACAACTCCAAGCAATGGAAACAAAATGTTATTGAAGTTTGGAGTTATAGGTAAGTTGGAAATATGAATTTTTTGTTTGTGTTTTGTCACTTTTGTGTTTTTAGGTTGCTTTTTGGGTTTACATGGGTCTTTAGGCCTTTTTATTTTTTAGTCTTCATTTTAAAAAAATGTGCTTTAAAAAAGAAATTTATTAATGTGAAAAGGGACACTTTCCTTGTTGGTAGGCTCAAGGCTTTCCTAGGGCACTACTTGTGCACCCTAGGTACAACTTTTGTATGCTATAAAGGGTACCTAGGGTGACTAGGGCATGCCTTGGGTGATCCCCCCAGGTATTAGGCACTGAAAATGTTAGGATATAATTATTAAATATTAAATGTAATATTAATGGTCATCTTGGTTTTATTTAAGTCTTTAGTTAGTTGTAAGTTAACTTGTAGTTAACTTAGTCTTTAGCTTTAGTTTGTTTTTGTTAACGTTTAGTTAACTCTTTTAGTTTAGCTTTAGTTTGCTTTAGTGAACGTTTAGTTAACTCTTTTAGTTAACTACTTCTTCTTCCTAATTTCTAGGGTTTGTAAAGTCTATAAGAGCAAGGCTCTTCTATTAATAAACTATCTCATTATTCAGTAATATATTATTATGAGATTTTATCAACAATAATAAGATGACTCATGGCAATTTGTAGGATTGCATGTGAAATTATAGGAACTTAACTTGTGTTTCTTTCAGTTTTTGGGATGGAGTGATAGGTTTTAGAAACAGCAAAAATTTTTCTTGACTTTGGGGTGGTAGGGGATGACTGTTAAAATAATATAGATGATTAATATTTCAAAAATAATTACAAAAAATAGTAAAAAAATGTTGCAATTTATCATTTATGTAAACAGTGAGTAAAAGAGGTTGAAATTTATTTGAAGTTGTATTACTACATGGCATTTCGCATTAGAGACAACATATCTTAATATGTCTTCACCCCCTATATTGAGTGAAAGCTATACCATTGACAAGACTTCATTGTTAGACTTTATAGGATCATTTTATGTACTATTTGATGTTTGAATGTCAGCCATGTTGTAAGCAATTTGAGCAAATTTTGGCACTATGTAGTTGTAATGTTCCCATTTTGGCCCTACACTCTTCATTTGGATTTAGCCTATTTCCGGAAATCCGTAGGCTAAGCTGAGGTGGAAAATTAGGGTTTCCTCTTTCAGATACTGCTCAGTTGGCATTCTGAGGTTGTTGTGCAGACTTACTATTTATAGCAGTTCACTATTTTTAGCAAGTCTATCTTTTGGCAGTATCTGTCTAACAGCAGTTCAATCCTTTGCAGTTCAATGTTCAGTTTGGCTTTCTGTTGTTTTGATGTGAACTTACTATTTATAGCAATTGGCTATTTTTAGTAAGTCTAATTTTGGCAGTAGCATCATCAGCAATTCAGCTCAAGTCATTTTGCTATCCTTCAGTTTCAGTTTGGCTTTGGTTATCTCCATGGATTAAGTTTTATACTTAGTCATTTTTATGTTTCTCAGTTGTACCCCCACGCCTAGGAATGATCACTTCATGTTGTTTTTAAAAGGGGGTCATTAGGGGTCAATGGTGCATTTAATGAATTATTAAATGCTTTATTGTTGCAAAGTGAAGTTGGATGCCTAAAAGAGGTTGATTAATATTTTATTATTTCAAAAAGTGAAATGCTTAAAGTGGCATTCCTTTTGGGAGTTGAAGTGATTCAACTTCTTGGAATTTGAAGAGTCTCTTGTTGCTTCATTTGCCAATTGAAGCTTATATATTGCTGCTGTTTGAAGAGCTGATTATCTTTGGGAAAAATATAACGTTATGCTGCTGGTTTGAAATCCAGAATCCGGCTAAGGGTTAGCTTAGCAAATCTACTCCACTCTTCGGGCCTGAAACTATGGTTCCCTAGGTGGTGGACTGAGAGTGTGCTTCATCCAGAAGTACATATTGAGCATTATTGTGGAGTTTTGGTGAGATATTTCCAATTTTTATGTTGCTGGTTTATCATGGCTGAAAGTGTTTTTTGTTGACAGCTTTTTGAGCAAATTAAATATCATTCTGGGTATGTTTGCAAAGTGGTTCTAGACCCAAGGCGACCCCTTCCACAAGAGATTGGAATTTATTTCCAAGTCTTTGATTTTTTATTGCTAAATCGCCCTTTTCAAGAGTCGTACCATCTGTAGAGAATTGAGAATTGTGCCATAAATTAATGGATGACTTTTGAGGCTGTTTCTTCATCTTGTCATGGGCGCCTATCCTCCAGAGGTTCATTGCACTTCGTTTCACGCCATTCGGAGGTATTTTGGTGAAGTTATGAGCATTTAATTAATTCTTATAGTTGCTGGTTATTCATTTCCAGAATTGCAGATTTATATCAGACTTGTTTCAGTTTGAATTTTTTCAGTCCTTTCTTCATCAATAATTGCTACTAATAATCATGGAATCATTCAGAATCTTGGTGCTTTGAAAACATTGTAATATTGATGTAATTTGCAGCTCTCTTTCTATATTGTAAGACTGTAAACAGTAGTACTGTTCCAGTCCTTTATTGCTGCAATTATTTTCTATTTCTCACATTAAGTACCCCTGGATGGTTTACCGCCAGTGTGGATAAAGAACATTCTAAAAGCTTATCTATTCTATTTGCAGCTGTTCTTATTCTTTGTAAAGCTAGTTAGTAGTACTAACAGCTCTTCCTTTACTTGCTGCAATTTTATATCTGTTTTACACTCCCACAATTGAGTGGTTGAGTTTTAGAATAAACATATATCTTGTTTGTAATTTCCCCCCACGTTATAAGTGGTTGTGTGGATATTCCCCCACGTTAATAAGTGGAAGAGTGGATTTAAAGGCTGGCTTGCCGCCTAATAATTGTTGTAAACTCACCCACTGAATAAGGAGTATTCCCACCGCTTGTGGATGCCTGCACCAGCAGATGAATTTACTTTCAGCTCTGTTTATGCCTAATGATCCTCTGACCATATGCTATCACCTCGCCCACATTGGGATCTTGGTGAACATTCTTGGTTAGAGTTATCTTCTTTGCTGGTTTACATTTTGGAACTAACGCTAATCAGTGTTTGGTTGCTGATTTGAATGTTAATTTTGGGAAAAAATTAATGGGGAATATTTCAGTGGTATCAGAGCAGAAGATCCTGCCATCCTGTGGATCAGTGCTTCATGTTTAGGCAGTTGAGTGACAGATATCTCCGGTACTACATCGAAAGTTAGAGCAGATTCTAGTTCAGCTCCTTGTGGTATCCAAAAGTTGGAAATTAGGCATGGCTAATGAAGAAGAGATGAAATTGGCAGAGGCATTGTATATGGTTGGAAAGAGACTTGGTAAAGAATTTCAGTCAAGAGAAAATGAAAAGAATATTCTTCATTTGTTAGAACAATGTTTGAGACAAGTAAAGCCATCACCTTCAGAGATAATGGAGTTGGCACTAGCTCCTGCAGTGAATTCTTTGAATCAGCCCTATTGGTTGGGGCATCCTGATGAAGAGACCAAGTTGCTGATTTTTTCTTGTTTCATGGAGATAATAAGAATTGTAAATCCCCATTTGCCTTATGATGTTGAAACCACAAAGATCATATTAAATATGATAGTGGAATGTTTTCAAGATTTGGATGAAACTTGTAGTAGCTTGTTTTCAAGAAGAGCTGCTGTTTTAAAAACATTTTCTGAAGTTGGTGCTTGCATCTTATTGATAGAATTTGAGATGGAGAATCAGATTTATCACTTGTTTAATTATCTTTTCAGCTCGACCTGGAGTGAGCAAGAAGAGAGTATGCTTGCAGCTGTCATGAATGTTCTAATCTCTACAATTAAAGAAGCTGATAGTCTTCCTGAAAGTGTCCAAACTCTTCTCTTGGATGCTTATAAACGTGAAGAGCAGATTTCTCCCACTGCTGATTTGTTAGTTAAAGAAATTTTCAGTCAATGTGAAGATAAGTTGAAACCATTTTTGAAGAAGACTGTTGTGAACAAAGAGGAGATTTCCGAAGTTGAAGAGGAGGATGAAAGTTGGAATCCCTTTGAAGACATTGCAAAAGTTCAAGGGGTATCTACGGATTTGCACTCATCCAAGCATTCTGTAAAAGAATGTAATGTGTCAGTGGAAGCCTTGAAGACTAGTGAGGTACTCTTGTTTTCTACAGAGGAGAACAGTGAGTTGACTTGTGTTAAGAAGCCTCATGTTGAAGATTCAAAGAAAAAACTTTTGGAAACAAAAGTTGAAACAAAGATGCATGAAGAGGCCATAAGTGTAGATCCAAATGAAAGAGAAGTTCGATTAGTAGAAGATATGTGTTCAATCAGCAATTTGCTTCTTCACAATTCTAGAGAATGTTGGTTTGAAAGTCAAGTCAAGGAGGAGAAGAAGAAAGAGGAAGATGAAGTCTCTTCCCACTTCAAAGTTGATTTGATCAATTCTTTTGAATCATGTGTAGGAGACAACATGGAAGGTGAAGTTTCTAGTAGTTATAAGGCAGATTTTTCTTCACCGAAAATCAAGCTAAGACAAAAAGCTAAGGAATTGGAAGGCACTATGGATGGAATGATGAAGAGTGTTCATCACATGCGAGACAAGTTGAGGAGTACAACTCAAACCATTTTTGAAATCTTTATCCATCAAAGTTGTTCTACATCATCTCAGCCAGTATATAATGATTGCAGCTCAAGTTCACACATTGCTGATAATGGAATTCAAATTTTGTCAAATCTTGATAGAATTCATAGACATGTAGAACAGATGATTTATGATGTGCCTAGGGGAGTTGTATGTTGCATTTCTATTGATGACATGAAGTCCATTAAATTTGCCTTGGAGGAAATTAAATCTAGTCTTTTGCACATCATTCGTGACAAAGACTTAGTGGCCAATATTGCTGACAAGGCATTGGAGTGGCATGAGCTTACCAAAACAAAGTTGCAAGAAGTGCATGAGACTCTAATTGAAGCAGAGAATCAGATTTCTGCTGTTCAATATTCATGGGAGCAAGAAAATAGAAGAAGAGCAGAGGAGCTTCAAGAAATTCTTGATGAGTTTGATCTCATACAAGAAACATATGATTTGGAATGCTGTCCTAAGAGACCAAAGCATTCAAATTCTCAAGCTTATCAAGCTTTTGACAATCTCTTGTATGAAGAAGGTTCTAGTAAGGTTTATGTAAATCCTCTTTTTGAAAATGACGAAGAAATTGCTTCAGAGATTACTGAAGAAGGGGATTTGAGTTTGTCTTCCAGCATTGGAGAGTTAATACGTGAGTTGCACGAAGTTGAATCTACTGCTGCTCCTAGTGCAACCATTCAGCAAGAATTGGTAACTCTTGAAACACAAAGAAATGAAGGCATTCTTATTGTTCATCAACAAAGAGTTGATGGGTTTGTTGATGAAGGTTTAATTTATTTTTTGATGAGGATGCTTGTGAGACTCATATCAGATTTTAGTTCATCACCATCTTCTCTTAGAGTGATAGATTTCAGAATTGTATTTGATGAAGGATTCATGGAATCTTTCCGGCAAGTCATATCACAAGATTCTAGATTTGATTTCTTCAATGAACAAAGGTTGGTTGAATACTT
>VDFB02268833.1:0-60314 GCA_007258455.2 Sequoia sempervirens | reverse complement strand
GTTTTTGACGTAGGGGGTTTTATCATTATTATTTTTTCAATAAGCAGACCTTGTGCTGGAAATACCGTAAGAACACGAGGATTATAGAAGGATTTTACACAGAGGCTCGTAACAAGTTTCCAAGTTTTTTTTGATCTGAGATAATGTCAAATTTTGATGGGGCTCCTGACGATGGCGGCAGCCGCGGAGGATATGGCGGCGGCCGAGGTATGTGGGTGCTTCACTTCATCAAGAATAAATAAAATGTAAAACAAACGAAATGAAAATCCAGTTTCTAGGGTTTTGTAAAATTTAAGTGTTATTTGATTTTTAAACAATTCTTTGTTGGGGTTATACCGTCCCTAGGATTTATCTAGAAAAATTTAAGGTCTGCATCTGGAGGAGTATCTTGGGTTTTAGTAAAGTTTGAATGTTACGAGTTTTCGGCTTCGAAGGGTTTCAGCATTAGGGTGTTACGGTGGAGTCTGGGTATGACGATTTTTTGGAAGATAAATTGACATTGGGGTTTCTAGGGTTTACCGTAATTTTATTTGTTATAATTTTGAAGTTTTTTAAAATTTAAATTTTCTTGGTAGGGTTTTGAATAGTGTGTTTTTTTTTTTTGGGGGTCTGCTTGGTTATAGTTTCCAATCTTATTCTACGGTATAGGCAGTTTTCTTTTTTCTTTTTAATAATCTCTTAAGTGTCTTGATTTTGGAAGGTGGTTATGGCGGTGGTGACCGTAGAGGAGGAGGAGGTGGCCAAAGAGGGGGGAGAGGTCCACAGCGTGACGGGGATTGGATTTGCCCTAATCCAGGGTGAGTTATTTTTTATCTACCTTATTCACTTACATTTTCTCGCATTTGTCTGATACACTCTCTGCTTTTCGTTTGCATAAATGTTTTCTGAATTCAAATATGAATATTTTGTTACTTGGCCTTAATATGTTTTGCTACATTTATAGTTGGTTGCTAACAGGTTCCCTTTTCTGTTTTTTTTCACTATTTTATAGTTGGTTGCTAATAGGTAGGGTATGCGAACTACAAATTTGTGAAACCTCTAAACACGACCATGCTCATTTGTGCTTAACATCTCCGTTTCTGTTGGAGTTCTTAGATTCTTAATTGCATTGTCGGGATTTGAACTCGGTTACTCTCTTATGACACCATAAACAATGCGTTTGACAATTAGTTATAGTTAATTATTCTTTACTTATTTTAAATTTACATGCATTTATTGTTCACAGCTGTGAAGTAACTACTACTAACTCGTGTTAATGGCTTGATACCTGCAATTTTTGTCATGCAGGTATTCAGATGTTTGTTTGAATGTTCTTACATCGTTTTCTTCGCTGGTCTGAGAAATTTTCCTACATTCACAATGTGTTTTATAATCTTTACCCCAATTTTCTGTTGATTGTCCATAGTTGTGAAGTGTTGCTTGTTTTAATGGCATCATTTCTGCTGTTTTTCTCTTCCAGCTAGTGATTTTGAATTTAAATATTTGCCTTGTAATTGCTACATCATTTACTCCCTGGTCTATTAAATTTGCAATGGTCCCAATGTGCTTTATCTAATTTTATTTGGCACTTTATGGTTTTTCCTTATGGTAGTTTTCCAGAAGTCTTGTTTTATTAAATATTTTATTGGTCATTTTATAGCAGTTGTTGTCAGATTACATTACCAGGCAACTTGGTCTATTGACTTAACTGAGAAAGCGATTTGTTGTGTGCGTTTTAGATGTGGTAATGTAAACTTCGCAAGGAGAACAGAGTGCAATAAATGTGGAGCATCTAATTCAAGTACAGGAGGTGAACAGGGTGGCAGTGGTGGCTATGGAAGGGGTGGGAGCTATGGAGGACAGGGCAGGAGCAACAATGGGGGCAGTGGATATGGTGGTGGTGGAAGAGGTGGAAGTGGATATGGAGGCCAAGGTGCTGATGGAGCAATGGGAGCATATGGAAACCAGGGTGGACCGCCCGCTCCATATAGTGCTGCTCCAGCTGGAGGCTACACAGGCCAGTATGCAGAGCCATCAATGCCTCCTGCTGGAACGGGGTATGCAAACCCTTCTGCTGGTGGCTATGGTGGAACACCTAGCTATGGGGCGCCAGCTCCACCACCCAGTGCTGGTTATGGTGCACCGAATGCATATTCCCAACCTAATAGCTATGGTGCCCCTCCTGCAAGTTTTGGAGCAGCAGTACCATCAGTTGGTGGTAGGGGTCCTGGGGGTCCTGCAGGTTTCGACAGTTATGGGGCTAAACCAGGCGGGTATTCAGATGCCAGGGCGAATCCGAGGGATGATTCGAGGACTATGCCTGGAGGTTATGGTGCACCACCTGATGCAGCAAAAGTCAAACAGTGTGATGAGAGCTGTGATGACACTTGTGACAATTCTAGAATATATATTTCTAATTTACCTCTGGATGTTACATCTGATGAACTGAGGGATCTCTTTGGAGGAATTGGTCAGGTAAAAATGAAACATTTACTTATAATAACGCTGAATGCTTGTTGTGAGTCTTTGTAGAGAATCAGTTAACAGTTACTGAGTGGTCTATTAAGGTCGGTTTATACTTGTGTGGTCTTACTTGTATCTATTTTCTAATTCAGTATTTATTTTAATAGCTATCATATTATATAAATTCACTGCTGATACGAAAATAACTGACTTCAATCAGGTAGGAAGGATTAAGCAGAAACGTGGTTACAAAGATCAGTGGCCATGGAACATTAAAATCTACAGAGATGACCAAGGTAACAGCAAAGGTGATGCCGTCCTATCCTATGAAGATCCATCTGCTGCACATTCTGCTGGTGGCTTTTACAATGGTATGTTGGATAATAATTGCTTCAACAAACTAAGCATTTTTGTCTAGTGAAATGTTAATTTTTTGTTCAATAGTTATATTTATTTGGGCTATTCTTTGTATCCATAGATTATGTAATGAGAGGTCACAAGATAAATGTGACAATGGCTGAGAAATCGGCACCCAGAGCACCAGCTGCCCAAGGTGGATATGGGTATGTCTTCTATAATATTTCAATTATGAATTATGTGTTGAATAAATTTGAATATTATTTATGAAGCTTTGTTACTTGTCTATGCATATGCTCTTTCTATATTTATGCATATTTATTAAATGAGTGTCACATGCATAACTTGATATTTCCATAATGGTAAGTGTTTGTAGCTCAAAGCAGACATGAACCATGGTTAATTTCTTGTCTTGTTTTGATGGTAGTCGATGCAAACAAATAGGTTATATTCAAATTTTGTTCAAGTAGACTATGTTTTTAATATTTATAATACTAATTTAATATTAATGAGTTACATTAAAAATTCCGTTCATGTGTTTCATTTTAAATGGCTGTTTAACTGTCATGAAAATAATTGGTTGGCAATTTCTAGTTAAGAACAAATTTAGAGGTTGTATGGAAAATTTAATTAAATATTGATTGAAGAAATATTTGGGATATTATGAAGCAGGAGTTTTTAATTGGAATTAAAGTGGTTAAGCCAATTTCAGATTCCTATATATTTCAAGTATACTACGATTTAAGAGACTTGCAACCAAATTATCAATTAGGGTACTTGTTTTGTGTTTTCAAGGGAAGTTGTGGCATACATGATTTGATTCATTACGTGCTTCAGTTTCTTCTCAACATTCATATCTCGTAGTGGCTGTCTTTGGAATTCTAGTATGAAGATTGCAAAATTCCAAAAGCAAACAGTCTAGATCTCATATGCTATTCATGTCTTTCACAAATAATTCTTGTATCAGATGTGTTTTAACAAGTATTCCTCATTCTATAGTGTTATTTTTCTAAAATGTTTGCTTTTTGCAGCTCTGGAGGTGGTAATAGAGGCAGAGGCGGTTATGGTGACAGGAACCGGGATAGTTATGGTGGGGATAGGAAACGAGACAGTTATGGTGGGGATAGAAACAGAGATGGCAGAGATGGTTATGGTGGTGACACAGGTGGTTATGGTGGTGATAGAGGTAGTTATGGTGGTGGGGGGCCTGATAGGCGTCATGGTGGGGGGCAGCGTTCACGCCCATATTGAAAGACTTGAAAAGTTTTCTGTTTTTGAATCTTGATATAGTGAAATGTGATGGTGCATGTTATATTGTGTATCTGTTATATTGTTTTAATCATTCCTATTCATGAGTATTCAAATGTCTTTTGAGGGTAAGTGTTTGTCAATGGACAATGGTAAGTGTATGAGCATAACCTACTTTATGTCTTTATGGAGTGTTTTGGAAACCAATTTTTTAATTAAAAACATTACCTGTAAACATGTGATGGGCTAAATTGATTTATTTAGATGCGTTAAAAATTATGATCATGCTCGTGATTCAAAGTCTACTTTGAAGTATGATGCAGGCAGAATGAGCGGGTTTGGTTGAAAATGTTTCCTTTCCTTTCAAATGATGCTGTCTTTGTCATCCCACTGTTGAGCAATAGGAGTAGTCATATATATAAGGTAGGTTTATAATTTTTCAACCCGATTTAATGTTTGGAATTCTCAAGATGGTTTTATTGTTTAGTATAATTAACCATCTGAATCTCTTGTATAGTGACGAGTGCTTAACTGGTATGCTGCTTAGTTTGAAATCATCAGGTGAGTGTACATGTTAACCCTTCTTTACTTTTTCAATCATATTCTTTCTCCTTGAGAGCATAAATGCAAGACTTGTAACCAGACCTATTAGTCCCTGTGCCAATGTGTTTCTGCTTGATTTAGTTATTGTTGTTTTGACTAAGTCTGCTTTTGCTTTGACTGAGACGTTAAATAATACTTATTAAGGCAGTTATTGGAGTGTAAATGTATGATGAAACAGTGCCTTCCAGTTATTTGATGAATTAGGACATACATTGGTTTATGTCTGGTGATTCAGTAGACATTTTTATCTTGTTAATTCCATTTAATATAGCATGGTGTTTCTTCTGGTCATAGAGTGTATCGACTTTTTTTTGTTTGAAAGAAGTACCCAACAATTTTGTGCGCAATTTGGTGCTTTTTTAATACCAGGAATGATTTTTGTTTGTAAGAACAATGGCTACTTTGTTTTTGGTTGGATTAAATTCTGGGGATTCCTATCGGGGTGCCTGCTCAAAAAGCATACTTGACCTAGATACAAATAACATGTAAAGCTACAGAGAAAAACAATGAACCAGATCTTTGCAGGGGTCCTAAATCATAGCAGTTTACTAGTGAAGCACACCAAAAAATGGGACCCATACGTGGAACTTAACACCTAATCCAGGAGCAACATCCAAACTGCCAAAGCCAGGACCAACAGCATCTGCACCTGCTTTATCTGCAGCTAGCACTGTGAAGTTCTTTCCAGTTCCACCTCTAGCCCCCAATCACCAGACTTGGGGCTGTCCAGAAAAAAAATTGCCAAGAATAATTACGCTGTTGTGCTTGCTGTTCTTGTGTTAGTTTTTCTGAAATAACTAAACCACATAATATTCTAGTATTTTTAACTTGAATTGGAGTCAAACGATGCATGAGATGCTCTTAAATTATTGTTTGTTGTCTGTGTTTGTTACATTATTATGCCCTTTTGGTGGATATTGTTAGATTTAATGGTGAATTTATGGATGTAGTAGATATGCTCTGTTTAGTAGAAGAAAATTATGATCATAAGGTATTTCAGTGTCTCAAATCTAAAAGTAATCTAAATATCAAATTGTCAAAAAATTGTAGGCAACATTGTTATGCAGGGCATTGAGAGATGAAAATTGCAGTAATTCATTTTTTTGTGTCAATTTCTGTGGTATAGTATCAAATTGTTAAATCCATAGGCAGCATTTATTTTGCAGTCTATCCATTTTTGAAAATTTGAATCATTACTATGTTCTGCAGAAGAGTTTATGCATGAGTTGTTGCAAATTCAATGTTTATTAAAATTTAACAATATTTATATCTGGTGAGTGAATTAGTATCAATTTGTTGAAAAATCTACAAGGAGCATGCGTTGTGAAAACTTGTAAAAAAATGCTAGCATCATGTATTTTATATGTTGTGCTTTGGATGTTAACTGTTCACAATATTGATAAAAATAATACCGTGTATGGAAGGCTACTTTCCTTGTGTATGCGTAATCATTTGTCAATGTGAACATTTTAATTTGTTTGACAGAGTTCTTGTGCACAGGATATTGATTGATTTGCAATATTTTTCAAGGACTTTGTTGCATACAACTAGTTATTTAAATATTGATAAGTAGGAGGTATTTTTCCACAGCGTATCAAATAATGATATTGCTATCAGGATTCAACCGTGTAGTTTCGAGTCAAACTCATTGACCCATGGGTCAATGAGTTTGACTCGAAACTACACGGTTGAATCCTGATAGCAATATCATTATTTAAATATTTTCAACTTTTTATTGATGCTGTTTGTAAAAGTTAGATCGATTAATTTTTAGAATTTTATTAATGTTTGTTTGAAAGACTGTACCAAAGTATATTTTTCACAAATACATAGAAAATGGCTTGTCATTTGGATGTGGCAGTTTCTCGAACGTTATTTGAAGTTCTCTGAACCATTTGTTTGGTTGAGAATCAGTTTTGCAATGGTGTGATATAAGACACGGATATTCTACTTTATGGAAAGTTCTTCTTTGTATTGCATTTTTAAACTTTATCTTGGTTCATTCTTTAGCAGCTATATGATTTGTGACGAACTTGCATTTCTAAATTTAAATGCTCTGGCCATTCTGAATGACCGCACATCAAATAGGGCTGTATTAGTTGACATACTCATAATCTTCATACTGCTAAGTGTGTGAAGATGGAACAGAGGCATATGGTTCATTATTAAAGGTTCTCATTGTGTAATGAGATAATTTCTCTGAAAAATTGATGTCTTGTAATTTGATTGTGTTTTATGCGACGGGCAACATAATAATGGATTAATGATGCCATTCGAAACTTGTCTTCAAGGCCTGCTAATTTTTGTGAAGTCGTATTATGGTTGTTAAAAGACAATCCGACCCTTTTATGTTAGATACTTTTACTTACTACATCAATGACAAATATAAACACTGATAATACTGATTTATATATGATTTATTATTGAGAGAAAAGGAATTCCTGAATAGTAAATTAAGAAAGTAATAATATACCAACTCATTCAATGGGAAAACTATTTTAGGTACCTGTACATGCATATTACGTGCAGGTCTGACCATATAACTGGTTTGTGCAAATAA
This sequence comes from Sequoia sempervirens, assembly GCA_007258455.2. Taxonomy (NCBI): domain Eukaryota; kingdom Viridiplantae; phylum Streptophyta; class Pinopsida; order Cupressales; family Cupressaceae; genus Sequoia; species Sequoia sempervirens. Next base: position 53,104 of record VDFB02268833.1, on the reverse strand, counting down.
TATTTTGGCAAATTTTCATATACACTTTTCCCTGTTCGAACTTTATCTCAACATGAGAGTTTAGGGTTGATGGTACTGTATATGTTAGGTTAAATTTGGATCAGGAGTGCCTGAATTGACTAGTAGTTAGGTCTTGCGTTGAATTTGATTAAGGATTCTTACATCATGTCAGGCTAAACTTATTGTATCGTTTCCATTACTAATATTCACATAGTTAGCTCTTTTCGAAATGGTGATCAAACTTGACAAAAACAATCCTCCTGAATAGATGTACAGGTTCAGATCAATATATGATTTTAAAGCACAATGGATCTAGTTATTAACTCAATTAATATTAGCTGAAATGAAATAATTCTAAAATCAAAGTCTTCGGAATAATTCTAGAAAATCTTAGAAAATCTTAGAAAAGGAAATTAAAGCTCATGTTAAAAATCTTTTAGACTCGGAAAGAATGGAACCATTGGGGACCCTTATTGAAACATTCTCAACGAATTGATAGTCACTTTTCAACATTGGTGAATATATTAAATGCTCAAGTTTGATACGGGAGAACAATTCTTCTCGTTTACAAAGGCAGTTTAAAATCTAATTCTAGAAATTAAAGAAACGCGAACTTTCCAAATATGTTAATGTAGAGTTCTTGTCATTATATGTATTAAAAATCTGATATGGGAGGAAATAATGTGGTTGGCTGTTAAATGGGTGTACATGCACTTTCTCGTCTCTAACACTTCCCTTTGCGCTTACGTAAATCTGTGTATAATCTATTCTAATATGTATGCGCATGATCACTATGTGAGTATTTTTGGAGGTAACATTAAACAATGTGAATGTAATGTATGTAGGAGTTGTTAATTGTCTTCAAGGATTTGAAACAAGTCTTTGGGAGTACGACGCTCCTTAATTATATTTTTTAAATAGACTAGTTTTAGACATTTGGCTTATTTCCATTTTGTGAAATGTGGAAACTCTTGAACAATTTGGATAACTATTATTATTAGTGGTGTTTTAAATCAAAATTCATATTTGTAATTGAGCTTGAGCTTTCTCATGAGAATGGAATTTATAGATTTAATTTTTTTTTATATTAAAGCATTTCCTTCACAACAATTACACAACATTCAAATTTGAGTGCCTAATCCTGTTTGTTCGACTTAAACTAGGAGTGGTATATGGAGAGTCATCCTTTGTGCACAAGGGTTTGTTCTAGTAGAAGTTGTAGAACACTTGATCTCACGTTCATGTTCATGGAACAGTGGATTGTTGTAGCTCATTAATTCCCATAAAAGATCCATGGAGATGAGTTTCACTAACCCGTTGTACTTGAGGTTATATTCTAGTTGTCGATGCATTTGAGCATGTAGTGTGTAGCCTATAAGCCTCTCCTATAACAAATTGCAAGACCTTTTACAATTTTGCCATCTTGCAGAATACCCATTGTGTTTGATAAAAAGGTTGATGAAGAATCTAGATTTTGTAACTACTTTGTTGTCTAGAACTTTCAAGTCTAATCAAGGAAGTTGTCCCTGTAGACATCCAAATCTGACCACTTCCACATGGTCCAGCTCGTCTACCCTATTCATCTATTTTGTTAATATTAATTAAATGATTTATTTAATTAATATTTCATCTTTTGTCTAAGGTTCCTAAAAGTATTTAATCAAATAATTAAATATTTTATCTTATACCTCTTTTTTTCCAAATTAAATAAATGTCAAGTTATTTAATTTAGTCATTTGATATTTTAAAATCAAATTTTAATTCTTTTTTTTTCTCTCCGTCATATTCTCCATAATCTTTTTTTAATCTGGGTTAATTTAATTAATTTATGATTAAGATGTGCACACTTTTAATCAGAGATTAATGTCACATTCTCTAATTTTTGCCACTTGCTTCTAATCCCCTTTTAATTTTCTTAATCATATGTTTGCACAACCTTAATCAAAGTCATTAGCCACATTTAGCATATTTTTTAGTCAACTTTTTCATATCCCATATTTGGCATTGACTCGCTTTTCTATATAAAATTTTAATTCACATTTTATTCATCCTAGGTTCTTCTCTTCCCCATGTCAATTTTTAATTCACATTTTATCTTTTTAAGACTTATCTTATCCCCATGCAATTTCTAAAACCTTTTGACCTCTCACATCACCCACGTGTCAAAATTCCACCTTTTTGGAAACCTCCTCTTAATTTTAATTCACATTTATTTCTCTAACTACTTTCTCTTTTTCCATGAAGATTTTTGAGCAATTTTAGAATTCCTCAAATGTCTCTTTCAATTTCATTTAGGGACAAGTTCTTTTTTGAATAAATCTTCTTATCCCTCAAGGTACTTGCAAGATACTTGTCCTTCCTCCACATCATGTACTCTCCTTCCACCTCACCTACACATCATCACATTCTTAGCCATTTCACATTCCACATGTCAAAATCTGAGGGCCTGTGAGTCTTCAACTCACCATTGAATTCTATAGAGAATTCAAATTTATCTATAAATACCCCTCTTCTAATGCATTTAAGACATTTAGCCATTTGCACCCTTATGCTACTAAATTGCCCACTCAATTTACAAACACTATCTTAGCCATTTAGCCAAGCCACTTAGCCACTAGAATTAGCATTGCATTTTGCCGTTGTAACCTCATCAAAACATCACTTTATTTATCTTCCATCTAGCTATCCAAGGAGCACACAAACATTCAAAAATCAAGGGCCAACCAAAGGATTTCAACACAAAGAATGTATGATCATTTGCTATTTTCTTTTATCTTATTTCTTTGTGTTATCATTCATTAGGCTAATCTTTGAGGTGTCCTTTGTGTTTTTCTTTATTGCATAATAGTTGTTTTGCACGTTTAGAATAAGATAAACATTTATGATCATATTTCTGGCACGCCCGGTGGGATTCATAAACGGGTTCCTTCATTTTACGTTTGCTGTTGTTAAGTTGGTTTGTAGGTATAGGTCGTAGAGGGGCGAACTTGCCCTATAGAGGGCCAGACATGCCCTTGTTTATATTCTGTTTTCTAACATTTTACTGCAACGGGGTAGACACGCCCTAGTTTACATTTTGTTTCTAACATTTGACTGCAGCGGGGCGGACACGCCTTAGTTTACATCCTGTTTCTAACATCTGACTGCAGCGGGGCGGACACGCCCTTGTTTACATTATGTTTTTAATATTTGATTGCAGCGGGGCAGACACGCCCTTGTTTACATTTTGTTTCTAATAGTTTACTGCAACGGGGCAAACTTGCCCTAGTTTCATTCCGTTTTCTGACTGCAGTGGGGTGGACTTGCCCTGTTTTTCAGGCTATTTTCTTATTTCTGACTACAGTGGGGTGGACTTGCCCTGTTTTTTAATGCTGTTTTTTTTATTTCTGACTATAGTGAGGCGAACTTGCCTTGTTTTTAATGCTGTTTTCATATTTCTGACTGTAGTGGGGTGGACTTGCCTTGTTTTTCATGCTGTTTTCTGACTTCTAACTGTAGTGGGGCGGACTTGCCCTATTTTTTTGACTGTTTCTGACATTTGACTGCAGAGGGGCGGACACGCCCTCCAGTTTACTGTAGAAGTGTGGACACACCCTCTAGTTTACTACAGAAGTGTGGATACACTCTGCAGTTTACTGTAGAAGTGCAAATATGCCCTTCAGTTTACTGAAGAGGGGCGGATATGCCCCCAAACAAGACATTCTGGAAGGTAAAAATAGTCATTTTAGCTTCATTTTTGTTCTAGTTTTTTGTTGTTTTCAGGTTCCAACCCCCTAACCTTATTTGTTTGTGGGTACAGTTGGATTTCTTGCTAACATTTTGTAGCATATTTTCGTAATTGACGAAGAACAATGGTTAAAACAACTAACACTTACTTGCAGGGCCATCCATTTGTTCAGATTTTTAAAGTTTCCCTTATTGTTTTCATCTAGGTACATAGTTTAATTAGGGGAAAATAAAATTTACTGCTTGCTGTGTCTGCTTTTGTGTTACCCAAGGGGGCATTAGTTTGTTTTCGCTTTCCCCTTGCACTTCGTGTGGGGTATAGAAAGGGGGGAGAGGCAAAGCTGTACCCCAATCTAGTCACGTCGTGTTTGGTGGAGCGTCGAAGCTAGGGTGATACCTAAATAGACGTGAATAGTTGGTTCAAGCTTTTTAGTATTTCGCTGGAGTTTCTGATTCACGTTTGTGACGGGCTGGTGTTCACGGTTGTGTCTTACGTACCAAGAGTATATCGAGGACTCCCTAGAAGCCTTGTGCATCCTAGATTAAGACCTTTGTTGGCCATACCCTTAACACTAATAATAAGATTGTGCTTATTTGAAATGTCTTCTTGTGAGAAACCAATAAACTTTTTGACAAGTTAGCCTCATTGTTGTCATTTTAAGTCCTTGCCATAGTCATTTCCATTCAAACCAAGTCCCTGTTTCCCGCAGTGGGGCGGACTTGCCCTGACCTGCCCCGCAATGGGGCGGACCTGCCCTGACCTACTCTGTAGTTTGCCCTCCAGTTTACTACAGAGGGGCAAACTTGCCCTCCTGAACAGTAAATTTCACTCTGTTTAACCATCCAAGGCTTCCGTTTGATCATCCCAAACCTCCAAACCTCCGTTTGATCATTCCAAACCTTTGTTTAATCATTCCAAACCTCCATTTGACCATTCCAAACCTTCGTTTAATCATTCCAAACCTCTGTTTGACCATTTCAAAGCTTCATTTGATCATTCAGAACTTTCGTTTAATCATTCCAAACCTCCATTTAGCCATTATGAACGTTCGTTTAACCGTTCCGAATGTCTGTCCATCCTTTCCAAACTTCTGTTTCCCGTTCCGGTTCCTCATTTCACCATTTGGGGAACCTGTTTTATTACCTAGAGATCTCGTTCCACCATTTGTTAGTAATACCGTTTCACCGTTTATTAAACTCGTTTACCCGATTCAAACAAAAAACCAATTGGGAACCAAAACCTTATCATTTGTTGTGATCTAAACATTTGCACTTTCCAAAGGGTCATTTAGACATCACCCCCGATCATATAAAAACCTTTAGGACACCTTTAGTTCGCATCCTTCATCATCTTTCAATTCAAATCCTTTAAACCTTGTTTTAGAAGTTATTACCCGAATTGACCAAGGCGTTTAAATTCAATCGTTATCCTACATATCAATCATTGTCTTCAACCCAATCAATCCGCTTCTATCCTGAGGCGGATTTGGTGTTGAAAGTCAAAATCATTGGTCCAAATCAATCCATTTCCATCTTGAGGTGGATTCTGTGTTGCAAATCCATCCTTTAATCTGATCAACCAACGCCTTAAGTCACCTAGGGTGATTTCCAAAATTGGGTTTAGAATCCCTTCCACCAACCAATCCTAATTCATCATCTAATCCAAATCAAACTTATCCAATTGATCCAAGCAATCCAACCCAAACAATCTCATCCAATCATCCAACTATTCGATCAACCCTACCTAATCATCCGATCAAAATCCAATCATTTAATCAAAATCCAGTCATCCAATCTGAATCCAATCATCCAATCTACCTAAACAATCTCATCCAATCATCCAACTATTCTATCAACCCTACCTAATCATCCGATCAAAATCCAATCATCCAATATGAATCCAATCATCCAATTTCAATCTTGATCCAATCATTTAATTAATCCTATCCAAGCCCGCCATCCAATCAATCGATATTTATCCAATCCAAACAATTTTCCACCAAGGACATCCTTGCATAGTCCCTTTTGCATGCCCGTTCAGACTCGGTCATAGAAAAAGAAGATGGCCGAACAACAAAACGCACCACAAGAAAATCCTCTCATCAACGGGGGATCATCACAATCTAACACCGAAGATCAGAACAACTCACCGCACGGTGAAGAGAGTATGGTCAACCAACCCGAACTCACACTTGAGGAACATTTTAGTAACCCCACCAATGTGCAAATGATAGATCGCCTGCTCAAAAAACACGGGGAAGAAATCTTGGCTCACCTAATTGAAAAAGGTGTCAAACCTCCATCAGGTGTCGACCTATCCAAATATGGAAATTTCACATCTAATGTACCCCAAAGTTCACAAAACGCACTAGGTGATTCATACATCCCCAATGTTCCTCCAGTAGAGGGTTGGTATCAACCTGAATTGGACAATGCCATCCTTTACCACATTAACAATCCCTCGCACACCCCAATCTCAGTCATGGGGGCTCCTCAAGTATCCAATCCCAATAACCCTTTCACCTACGACATGCCGCAAAATGTTCCCTAGCGTCCACAAATGATGTTGACTGCACCACCCCTTTCGAATCAACCTCTAGTAAACGTTGGGGGAAACCCTTTCAATGTTTTGCCTCCACTCACATCTCAACAACCTCCACAATCAAACATACCATCTCAATTACCTCCGCAAGGTACATCCCAACCAAATGTTCCCGTTGGCACCCAACAACCTCCTTTGCAGAACGTCTCTACATCATCTCAGCCACCTCATCAACAACCCCTGCATAATCCTTTGATTTCATCACAACAACCACCGTACCAATCACAAGGCAATCCATCTCAACCTCTTACCCAGACCATATCCCCGTTGCTCGCATCTATTTTACGTCTGCAAGTTCAACCACAACACAATATCCCATCTCGGCCCACACAATCGCCGATATCACATCAACAACCTCCCCAACACTATTTCTATCATAACCAACAAGAGTTCCAACAACAACCACCCTATGTGGTCTCCCAACAGTCACAGCAGTACCCCAGTACCAACAAACCAATCCACAACACTCCATTCATGCTCCTCAGCATTATGCCGCATATCCTTATCAGACAAACCAGTACTATACCTCACAACAACCCCCATACCAACAAACTCCCTCAACATACCAACAAGGGACATCATCATCTCATTATCAAAATCCATATATCAACCTTCAAACAGTAGCTCAACAGGTTCCTTCGTCATCCTACCACCCATATCCATCCAATCCATCTGCCTCGACTCCTACACCACCGGTCAACGCAGATCTGTTAGAGATCAAAGCTGCTTTGAAAGATCTCCAAGCTGGGACTGGTAAGCAATCCTTCAAATTCGAAGATATATGTCCCTATCCGTTCGACCCCTCCATCTCATTAATTCCCTTCCCGAAACACTTCGAGATACCAAAATTCGACAGATACAAGGGAAACAAAGATCCTAAAGCCCACTTGCAAGAGTTTTACTCCCAATGTCAGGAGGTTATGCACAACGACAACTACATCTTGCGTCTCTTCTTGTGGAGCCTGACAAGGTATGCCTTAGATTGGTTCATGGGTCTAGAGCAAGGATCCATCAAATCCTTCGCGGATCTTTCAGAGAAATTTGTTTCCTACTTCTCTTTCAATCTAGAGAAGGATACTGATACCTTGGATCTCCTCAAAGAGAAACAACGTGAAGGCGAAACCTTTATCAACTACCTCCAAAGGTGGCGTGCATTGGCAAGCAGAATGAAAACCCCTCTCAAAGAAAAGGACATTGTCACTCTCTTTATTGAGAACTCACATCCCGACATGGCTCATAACTTTAGGCTGCATTGTGTCACTACCTTCGCCGAAATAGTGGAGAAAAGACCCATCCTTGAACGGGCCCTTGTTGCTAAAGGGCATGTCGAGATATACAATCATGACAAAGAATGGTCATCCAAAGATAAGTCACACTACTGGAACAAGAACAAGAATGCTCTGAATGATGGTGTCATCGACACTAAACATGTTCAAGTAGCTAGTACCTCTCAGAGGCAACAACCTGCCTCTAACCAACCATCTGCCCAAAACATCATATCAGTACCACAAGGGACACCTCGTCCCCCTCAACAGTCAAACCAGAACAATCAAAGGAACAACAAATGTCGGTTTACTCAATTAGGTGAGTCTTTAAGTACCATCTTCAATAGACTCCTATAGGAGAATTATCCAATCACAAATCCTGTAACCAAGCCACACGATGAATCTAAGCCTAAACCAGTCTGGTTTAAAGAAAACAAATACTGTGAGTTTTACAAGATCAAAGGGCATACCCTAAACAAGTGTCAAAGCCTGAAAACATATATCCAAGATCTTATAGATCGAGGGGATATTCATGTGGATGCCAATCAGGCTTCATCGTCCAATGCTCAATTACAGATTTACCAAAACGCCTTCCCTAACCATAATCAAGGTGCAGGCACATCTAATAATAATCCGCAAAACAACAGTACAAATAACATAAATTATAAGAATGTTCCCCTCAATTATGATGGCATTGTGGAACCCCGCATATCCATGATACATGTCAAAGCTAAAGATCCCCAATGTGATGTTGCCACTCGAAGAACCCGCATTACTGTTCCTGCAACCCCTGCATCTACCCAACAAAATCCTGTGAATTCTCAGTATAACATTCTTGATCACCTAGGAAAGACTCCTACTCACATCTCAATTTTGGATCTGCTTAAATCTTCTCCCGTGCATCAAGAGATCTTGAACCGAGCTCTACAGGAAACCCAAATGCCTAATAACATTGATCCCACACAATTTCAAGCTTTAGTGGGACACCTGGCCCTATCCTACCAATTACACTTTAGCCAAAATGACATGCCTAACATTGATTGCAACCATAACCGTCCCCTACACATCGAAGTCCTGGTTGCCCATCATAAACTAAAAAGGGTCCTGGTAGATAATGGATTTGCCCTTAATCTATGTACTCTAAAGTTCATAAAACATATAGGGTATACTCAAGTGGACCTAAGTAATCAAATCATTACAATCAAGGCTTATGATAATGCGGAAAAAGATTCTGAAGGAATTGTCAGTCTTCCCATCTAGGTTGGACCCGTGATTCAGTATACTACATGTCATGTCCTTGATCTGGACCTACTGTACAACCTCCTCCTTAGCTGCCCATGGCTCCACGCCATGCAAGCCGTCCCTTCCACATATCATCAATGCCTAAAATTCCCAGTTAATGGGCAAGAGGTCATCGTTTATGCTGACCCGCAACCATTTGAATACTGTCGTGCCTTAGAAACTTCATTTCCCCATTTGCATTATTGTCCTGGAGTTGAAATGGGGGAACTCAGTCATCATCCTCCAATCCATCATCTGCCACATCAGCCATTCCATCTTCCACCACCGATCCCACCATCACTAAAGTCCAGATCATCGACAAAGGTTGTGGTGAATATGAAATGCATACAACTCTGAATGTGGAAACCATTCCACCGTCACCACACATACAGTCAACCTTCGCAATCTGTACCGAAGGAAGAAGACAAGACCATTACCTTCAGTGCCAAAAACATCCCTACCAACACTTTCCGGTCCCTTGGTTTAAGGACAAATACACTAGAAGATGATAGTAGCCAATGGATCTATCGTGAAGAGCCCCAACCGGATCCTCCCTTTAAGGAATATGTTTAGGAAGTATACCCTTGGTCTGCTAAGTTTGCAGGGAACCATAACTATCAAGGTGGGGGTCTAGGTAAAGAAGAACAAGGGCAGCTACAACCTGTTGATGTATCAAAGCATCTGCGGAATTTGGGCCTAGGATATGACAAAAAGAAGAAAGGCCTTGCAACATCATCCAATGTTTCCAACAGTGTCAGTATGAACAATGGTCCTTTAGAAGACATACCTAAGGAAGAGTCCATAATACATGCGTATGATGACGTGGATCACATGGACCTTTCATCCATGTTTGATTGCCTATCTGTATGTACCATTAGCCTTTCCCTACGTCATCCTAAACTTATTGACTGGGACCTATGTGATAGCGCACCTGACAATGTCTCCCTTGATGCATATGTCAACCTTATGGGATTGGGGGAAGATGAACGCTCTAGTCGCAAAAATAAAAACAAGAAAAATCAGAAATGGTCATCTAGTGAAAACCTCCCCGAGGCGCTTCTTGACTTGGAAAAAATAAAAATAAAGGACGCATCCGACAGTGAAAACCTCAATGAGGCGCTGGAGGATGGAGATGTTCATCTTCCCCTTGTGGGAACTCAATTATCTACACAATCATCCATCCTGATCGAAGAAACTCAAGAGGTCAATCTAGGTATTACATAAGCCCTAAAGATCACCTACATAGCCAAATCATTATCAAAACAAGAATATTCCATCATTGTCCAGCTGCTCAAAGACAAAATCATCAACTTTGCTTGGTCGTACTCAGACATGTTAGGTCTGGACCCCGCTTTAGTAGTTCACCATTTGGATATTCGCTCAGATGCCAAGCTCATCAAGCAGAAACTCAGAAAGATGCATCCGCAGGTAGCACTATTAGTTAAGAAAGAATTGGAGAAATTACTAGATGCTGGTTTTATCAGTCCCATCAATTATTATGACTGGATCTCCAACATAGTGCTTGTCGCTAAACCTAACAGAGACATTAGGATTTGCATAGAATTTTAGGATCTGAACAAAGCTTGTCCGAATGATGACTTCCCATTGCCCAATATCAACATGTTGGTCGACCTCACCGCAGGACACGAGATGTTGTCCCTCATGGACGGCTTCTCTGGCTATAATCAGATTCAAATTGCACCCGAAGACCAATATAAGATCGCTTTTACAACACCTTGGGGTACCTTTTGCTATAATGTTATGCCTTTTGGTCTCAAGAACGCAGGGGAAACATATTAGAAAGCAATAACTGTTATCTTCCATGACCTCATCCACATTATCATGGAAGACTATGTTGATGACTTGTTGGGAAAGTTCAGAACCAGAGCAGAGCATCCTGCCATTCTAAAAAAGATCTTTGAACGGTTGGAATAGTACAAGCTAAGAATGAATCCAAAAAAGTGTGCATTTGGCGTCACCTCAGGGAAATTGTTGGGCTTCATAGTCTCCCAAAGGGGCATCAAGGTTGCTCCCGCTAAAGTAAAAGCTATCATGGATATGCCTCCACCTCGAAATCTAAAACAATTAAGAAGCCTTCAGGGAAAGCTACAATCTATCCATCGATTTATAACCCAACTTGCAGATAAGTGTCAATCGTTCACCCACCTTCTGAAGAAAGACACCACATTCAAATGGAGTCAATAGTGTTAGTTGGGTCTTGATAAGATCAAAGAGAACATGGCCCACCACCAATCTTGATGCCGCCTATTCCAAGAAAACCCCTCTTGCTATATATCTTTGCCACTTCAGTCGCATTGGGGGCATTATTGGCACAACATGATGAGTCCGCCAAAGAACGAGCAATCTATTACATTAGTTGTACACTAGTTGGTTATGAATTGAATTATTCACCAATGGAGAAAGCCTGCCTCATAGTAGTTTTTAGTACGCAGAAATTCAAACATTATATGCTCAACCATCTTGTCAAACTAATAGTGAAAATTGATCCACTAAAATATTTGTTGTCCAGAACTACCTTAACTGGTTGCATGGCTAAGTGGGTCATGCTCCTAAGTGAATTTGACATAGAATATGTAGATCGAAAAGCCATAAAGGGACAAGTTATAGCTGATCAATTGGCTGATGCACCCCTGGTAAATGCTTACCCTTTGGTCACCAAATTTCCAGATGAAGAAGTCTTTACAGTAGCAGAAGCACCCGCCTGGACATTGTATTTTGATGGCTCCTACACTCATAATGGATCGCGGGCATGAATTATGTTTGTTACCCCCCAAGGTGATTACATCCTGAATTCGTTCAGGTTGGAATTCCCTTGTACCAACAATATAGCCGGGTACGAAGCCCTCCTCATAGGCCTTAGAATTGCAAAACAGTGGCACATAACTCACCTAAGAGTCTTCGGCGATTCCTTGTTGATCATTAAGCAGGTTAATGATGAGTTCCTGACAAAAGATGACAAGTTGCTACCCTACAAGCGCATGGTGGACGACTTCAAGAAGTATTTCACCTCCATACAATTTTATCAGATTCCCAGGGTGCAGAACAAAGTAGCTGATGCCATGGATACTATTGGCTCCTTGATCAACTTGCCCAAGGATCGAACAAAATGCAAGTTCCTCGTTGAACAACTCCTAATCCCAGCATATGACATCCCTGAGACTGAAATGGTGTGTGACATCGTAGGTCCTGCTTCCCCTTGGTACCAAGATATCTATGCTTACCTACATGATAACACTCTACCCCCAAACCTTACACGAAACCAATGCAAATCCTTTATCCAATGCTCATCCCGATACATCATCATTGGTGATACACTTTATTGTTGTGGGTATGATGGAACCCTCCTCAAGTTTCTGGATGAGACCGAAGCCCATACTGCACTAACGGAAGTACACAATGGTGTTTGTGGAGCCCATTCAAATGGTATGGCCTTAGCTAAAAGGATTCTTCAAGCTGGATATTATTGGCCCACGATGGAACATGGCGCCTATGAGTTTGTGAAGAAATACCTTCCATGTAAACAACATGAAAATTTGATTCACTCTCCGGCACAAGACCTTCAGCCTCTTCTTGCACCATGGCCTTTCTCTCAGTGGGGTTTTGAATTGATCGAAAAAATATACCCACCATCCTCTGACAACCACACTTTCATTATTACCACCATTGAGTACTTCACCAAGTGGGTGGAAGCAGTGCCACTCACACAAATCACTGGTACTCAGATTTCAAAATTCATCCTCTACCATATTATATGTAGATATGGTATCCCATCCACCATCCTCTCAGATAATGGAAAGCCTTTCAAAAACCAGGCCATAAAACACCTTTGTGACACCTTTCATATTCAACATTGTTGGTCAACACCTTATTACCCCCAAGGTAATGGTCAAACAGAAGCTACCAACAAGATTTTGATCCAAGTCCTCAAAAAAGTTGTCAATAACACTGGTCGAGATTGGCACCTCCACATTCATCCCGCCCTTTGGGCGTATTATACTTCCATCCGTACCCCTATCGGCGCCACACTATATTCCCTCGTATATGGTGCCAAGGCCATCTTTCCGATCTAAGTCGAGATCCCATCACTGAGAATTTCTCTGAAGAACTTTATCAGTGAGGAAGACACCTGTGTTACAAGGCTTGCCCAGCTAGAATTACTTGATGAAAGACAAATCAAAGCTTATGATCACCTTCAAGCTTACCAAAACTGTCTCAAACAAAGCTACAACAAGAAGGTTTGCCCTCCTCAATTCAATGTTGGTGACCTTGTCCTTAAAGAAAACTAGCGCACCTAGCAGGATCGGGATAAGAAAGACAAGTTCAAAGCAAATTAGTTGGGTCCCTATATTATCACCGCAAAGTATGGATCCGGGGCATACAAACTCGCTACCCTTGAAGAACCCCTAGAAGAGCCTATTAACATCATGCATCTGAAAAGATTTTATACCTAAGCCTGCTTGGTGACCCTATCTGCATAAAATAAAAAAAAATAAAAAAATAGAAAAATCCAAAAATAGTAAAGAGAAATAAATTCGTCCTATGGTGAAAACCACCCTTGGTGGCGCCTTGGATAATTACGAGAGGTAAAAACCTGGTCACAAGCGCCACCTGTAATGGGCTTAATCATTATCTACCTCGCGTCCTCGTTACTTTATGACTTCACCCATCCTATCCTATCATTCCAACAACATCCCATCCTTGGTCGCTTGGTATCTTGATTGAGCATTAGATGATTATTAGCTATCCATCATCCTGAGATTTTTATCCCAATTTGAGCTCGTGTCGTTTACCTATTTTTCAGTCAGTTTGTGTCATCAATAAGGATTATCCATCGTGTCGGTCTCCATCTAGGCCTCATCCTATCACGTCGATCTTTTCATCCTTTGTCGAACTATGTTGCCCCTGCGCTTTCACGTAGGCAAGGTTGATCATTTGATCTGCCCTCGGGGCATTTTGGCTATCCCGTGATGGTCATCCATCATCTGTCTTCATCATCCCCTTTTCGCTTTATCCATGGTTGGTTGTCGTTTGTCTTTTCTGAACTACGTTGCCCCTGCGCTTCAACGTAGGCAAGGTCGATCTTTTGATCCACCCCTGGGGCTCTTTTTCTTTCCTTTGCTTTTACTTCGCTTTGTTGTTGTCTCATCGGTCTCCATTAGTCCTCTTTTTGATTTTATCCATGGTCTTTTCTTGAACTACAAGGGCTCTGGCTTTCACGTAGGCAAGGTTGATTTTTGATCAACCCCTGAGCCCCTAGGTCTTTAGGGTGTGTCAGTCTTTTGTTTGGTCTCTTATGTTGTGTTGTCAAGAGTGCCCTTATCCAGCTGGTTCTTCACAAATGAGATCCTCTAGTGTCAGAAGATCTGGTTAATGACAAAAATCTTGTGTCATCTGGGTCATCTTAGTTTAGTATCCATCATTGGTCTCAACAGGATGCATCTTTCCTAATAGACCTCATAAACCCCATCCATCCTTGTGATCCGATGGAAAATGACGTTTGAATTTGATTATGATATTTTAATGCTTTTGGATTTTTTTTTATTGTTTGAGCTCCCTATTACAAATAGTCAAGGTCACCATAATTTATCATATTATGGTGTGCTTTGATGTGTTAACATAGGGGCATCTCTTGATAGTTTATTGTTGCTATCTATTGGGTTGTTCCCATGTAGTACCCACCAGGATCTCCAAGATCTTGTGTTACATTGGGGACATCCCTTTGTGCTTGTGGTAACTCCAATACCTAGCCCGACCAAAGTCTTAGCAACTTTGGGGTGTTGGGATAACCTTGTTTGTTGTGTTTGTTTTATGCATCAGATACTAACTTGCCTTGGTTTCATGTACCCTAACAACTGGTGTCTTATTCTACAGCAAAAATCAGTGCTCTGAAGATGGCTAACTAAAATTAGGATTGCATTTCATAATCATTTTTGATTGCATCCCTTTCTAAACCATTGACCTATGATTGTGGTTGTGCAAATATTCCCCTTCTCCTGTTCTTCTCAGGATATATATAGTTTTTGACACATGCAATCTCCCATCATATACCCATCATACATACATGCATGAGTCCTTATTGATACTTATGTTCATGTTGCATTATAGGTTCATTGTATTTATATTAGCATATTATACCCATATTAACATGTTACATACGTCGCCCACTGCATCACAATTTGTTAGATCCATAAATCGTGCATCACATAAGACCATATTCATTATACATAAAATCATCCATAAAACCATAAATCATGCATCACATAAATCCATATTCATTATCCATACAATCGTACATAGATCCGTAAATCATACATCACATTAGGACCATATCCATCATAGATAAAACGCATATCACATCCTACATTACACATGTTAGTAGCATCCACCCACATATAACATCATAAACATGTACATGAATTAAATCATCGTGATCGCACATCATAAGATCATACACATACACATACACATATGCATAAATAGAATCATCGACCATAAACATAACATAATATCAATAAGGGAAATCACATATCATATAAGTATCAAAACCAAATAAAGTCCATCATATGATACATAATAATATCCATCACATGATCCATAATAATGACCATCAAATACATCAAATCACAAAATAAAGAACAAGTACAAGGATCTGCATCACGGTTCCTCTGTACTATCCATCCACCCTACACCTACCAAAATCTAGTGTCTTGTCACCTACCAAATGAGCTGCCCACATCCAACCTCTATGGCGAATTGGGCACTGGTCCTCTGCAAGGGAGTGTGCCCTGTGACTCACTGTATCTTCGAGTCCGTGTCCCTAATGACTGGGATGGCGCGGGCATCTGAAGAGTATGTCAAACATACTGAAACGTGCACTGTGCTGGATCTGGAACTGCATTATGATATGCGATCATCTAGTAGTTCGCCTCCTTCATGTACTCAGCACTCTCGACAACCTGATATCTGGCGGCATTCCGCTTGTGTCTGTACTTATCTCGGTCTCTAGTAATCAGTTCCCTCTCCTATGTCCATGCATCTTGAGCCAACTGCAAGTGATCTCTCTCTACTGTCAACCATGTCATCTGCTTTGTGGTCCTATGTATCTCATCCCACATGCCCTGAATTTGAGCCTGTAATCTCTCCACATCTAACCCTGTCTCATCCCCACTACCCTGTACTACCTGTGATTGACTCTGTGCTGCATCTCTCTCTGCACTCTCTGCTCGAGTCATTGCTACATCCCTCTCACCTTGAAGGGTCTGTATCTATCTCTGTAAGGTATCCATCTCCTCCCACATCCCTTGTATCTGTGTCTTTCCTCTATCTCTCTCACCTCCCAAACCCTAAACCTCTACATAAAATGTGTCTCTCTCTCCCTGTACAAGATCTAACCAGGCCTCTACTACCTCCACCCTCGCCCTAGCCTCCCCTAGAGATGTCTCTGTAGTGGTCACCTTGTCTTGGAGCTCTGTCCTCTCCCCCAACAATCCTACCATCTACACCCTCAACATCTCCATCTCTCTCTCAACTTGTTGTTGACACTCTACTGAGACCTGCTTTGCTGCCTCCCTAGGCTTTGGCTGTCCCCTGGCCTTTGCAATAGTCATCGCGACCTGTAACCTATCCCGCTCCCATGTCACCCTTGACAACTCACCCTGTACTCCCTCCATCTTTGCTCGCAACCCATCTCTCTCCCTCTTTGCCTCAGAGATCAGTTGATCCACGATCAAACCATAATACCTTTGTCCTATGGCCTACTCTCTCCGCACCTCCGCCTCTGCACTCTTCAGCTCCTCCTCCATCACCCGTAACCTCGTCTGGGCCCCCCTCAATAAAACAACTAGATCCTCAACTAGTGCAGCTGGTACTACTGCTAATGGCTCCACCATGTGAACCTCCACGTCCATGGCATCGATCTCTGCTTCATCCTATACCTACTCAACACTGCTCGTCACTCAAATCCTCCTCGGCTGCCCTCTCCTCCCCACCCTCATCTGCCTCCTCGGCTGTCCCACAGCTCTTGCCTCTCCCTCAAGCTCCTCTCCCTCCTCACTTGACCCTATCTCTAGCACGTAGGGCTCCTGCTCCGCCTCGATCTTTGTCTGAACCCTCCTCTGTCGTCTACTCCTTGGTATCCTCTCTAGCTGACCTCTGCCCTCCATCTCCTCTGTGCCCCATCCTACTATCTTGTGGCCCCCACCTCCTCCTGCTCCACCCTGACCTGAACTCTCCTCCGCCATACCCTGATACTTATTCCTGTATGCTGTACAACTCCTCCCTCCACCTCACGCACCATCTCCAGCTCTAGCTCACTCCCATCCTCCTATCGTGCCACATCTGTCTCTGGACCTCTCTCATCCTCCTGTCGTGTTGCATCCATCCCCTCACCCACATCCATCCTCACT
This sequence comes from Sequoia sempervirens, assembly GCA_007258455.2. Lineage (NCBI taxonomy): Eukaryota > Viridiplantae > Streptophyta > Pinopsida > Cupressales > Cupressaceae > Sequoia > Sequoia sempervirens. The sequence goes on along the minus strand of VDFB02268833.1, from coordinate 35,804 downwards.
CTAGCCCTACCTCCTGTCCCCTCTGCTCCTCTCTCTCTCCTGCCTCCTTAGCCAACCGACGCTCATCCTCCGATCTGAACCCTAAGGCTCCCTCTATAGGCACGGTAGGTGTAATCCTCTCCCACCAGTGGTTGCAGAACCATCGGGTATACCATAATTTCACTCCTGCATCCTCAACCTACTCAGCCCTCCCTAGGTAGGGCACTTGATATGTTACCGCCCACGCCTCTCTGGCACCCCTAGGCATAATAGGGCCTCTCCATGGCCGCTCTCTGGTGAGCCGACGAAACATGGTGGGAGCTTTCAGAATATCCTATCTCTTCCCAAACTGTCTCGCCGCTCTATCTGGTCGATGAGCCTCCACTATGCGAGGTAGACTCCCAATCAGAACACATCTGCTCATAAAATAGCCTTCATGCCTCATCTCCTCATCCCTCCATCCCATAAACCATTGAAACATATATGGCCGCCATACTATGTCCACCTCCTGCAAACCATCAAACACTCTCCTCCATCCGTCCATATCTCCCTGCATCTCGTAACGCAACACCCAACCCCTAGCCTCCCCATACCCCCAGGCAACAGGCTCTCTATCATCCTCCTGTCCTCTCCTCACCACTAGTGGCCTCGTAACCATAATATGCTCCCATGCCCAAACCTGTAATAGAGTCATAGGATTGTGATTGTTTGAAGTGTCTTCTCTTTGGCCATGCCCCCCTTCCCGTGGGGCAGAGCCGCCCAGCGCCAGGGCAGACACGTCTTGGGCCGGGGCGGATCCACCCTAGGTCGGGGCGAACATGCCCCGGGTCGGGGTGGACTTGCCCGCTGGGGCGAACACGCCTTGCACCAGTGTGGACCTACCCCTAACTTCTCGGGGCCGCCATTCGCAAACCATACGTTCGTTTGACTCCGTTCAAAAGGAAAACTTGCTCAATTTTTTGAGCTCTTTCCAACTATTCCCTCCATTTTCTCCTATCGCGAAGTCACCCAAGGCCCCCTTTTTCTTCCCCAGTCACCCTCTCGAGGGGGAATACCCTACCACTCTCTCCATTTCCTCTATCATGGTCATTCCCTCGCAAGATTGGGGCATCCTCATTCATTCCCCCTCCGTTTGGGCAGCTCACGCATCTCTCCCCATACTGGGACATCTTTTTCTAGTTGCTTCTTTTATGGAGTCATCTGCATTTTCTTTTCTCCGAAACACTATTATTCTAACAATATTTCGAAGAGGGGCAAAATGTAAACATCCAAATTTGACCACTTCCACATGGTCCAAATCGTCTACCCTATTCATGCATTTCATTAATATTAATTAAATGATTTATTTAATTAATATTTCATCTTCTGCCTAAGGTTCCTAAAAGTATTTAATCAAATAATTAAATACTTTACCTTATACCTCTTATTCTCTAAATTAAATAAATATGTCAAGTTATTTAATTTAGTCATTTGATCTTTTTAAATCAATTTTTAATTCTTCATTTTTCTCTCTCCTTGTCACATCCTCCATATTCCTCTTCTAATCTGGGTTAATTTAATTAATTCATGATTAAGATGTGCACACCCTTAATCAAGGATTAATGTCACATCCTCCAACTTTTACCACTTGCTTCTAATCCCCTATTAATTTTCTTAATCATATGTTTACATAACCTTAATTAAATTCATTAGCCACATTTAGCATGCCTTTTTAGTCAACCTTTTCATATCCCATATTTGACATTGACTCTTTTTTCCATATGAATTTTTAATTCATATTTTATTCACCCTAGGTTCCTCTCTTCCCCATGTGAATTTTTAATTCACATTTTATCTTTCCAAGACTTACCTTATCCCCATGCAACTTCTAGAATCTTTTGACCTCTCACATCACCCACATGTGTCAAAATCCCACCTTTTTGAAAACCTCCTCTTAACCACTAGATTCTCCCAAGCTAATTCACATTTATTTCTCCAACTACTTTCTCTTTTCCCATAGAGATTTTTGAGGAATTCTAAAATTCCTCAAATGTCTCTTTCAATCTCACTTGGGGACAAGAAGTTCCTTTTTGAGGAAATCTTCTCATCCCCCAAGGTACTTGCAAGATACTTGTCCTTCCTCCACATCATGTACTCTCCTTCCACCTCACCTACACATCATCACATCCTTAGCCACTTCACATTCCACATGTCAAGATTTGAGGGCTTGTGAGTCCTCAACTCACCATAGCCATTCATCTTGGCCTTATTGGATAAATCTCAACCATTGAATTCTCTAGAGAATTCAAATTTCTCTATAAATACCCCCTTTTCTAATGCATTTAGGATACTTAGCCATTTGCACCCTTACGCTACCAAATTTCCCACTCAATTTGCAAGCACTACCTTAGCCATTTAGCCAAGCCACTTAGCCACTAGCATTAGCATTGCATTTTTCCATTGTAACCTCATCAAAACATCACCTTATTTATCTTGCATCTAGCCATCCAAGGAGCACACAAGCATTCAAAAATCAAGGGCCAACCAAGGGATTTCAACAACACAAAGATTTTCTATTTTCTTTTATCTTATTTCTTTGTGTTATTATTCCTTAGGCTAATCTTTGAGGTGTCCCTTGTGTTTTTCTTTATTGCATAATAGTTGTTTTGCACGTTTAGAATAGGATAAACATTTAGGATCATAGTACCTAACAAATTGGATTGTGCTTTCCATGGGGAGGATTTGATGAAGACTATAGATTTTGTTTTGTGTTGATAAAGTATGTCTAGGATTCTTGTTTACCATTTGCTAGTAGGTATTTTGAAATTTAACTTCATGGGCATCATTGATTTTGCATCACCAAACATGTTGTAGAATATTCATTGTGTTGGATAAGAAGGTTGAGACTAGATTGTTTTCTAAGAGTTAATTTGAATTTTTATAAACGAGGTTGTATTTAACAAAATATCGATTGCCCTTTCCGTTGTTAGTGAGCCAATGTAGATGATGAATGTTGATCAAAATTGCCTCGGATTCTTACCATTTGTCACTAGGTATTTGGATCTTAAAATTCATGGTCGTGATTGTTTTTTATCCCCAAAACCCTTTTCGGTAATGTATGGATCAACCTTACTAAGTGATTGTATTGTTGTACACTACCATTGAGGTATAATAATATGTTTCCAATATCTAAGAGATTGAGTGCTTCCCATGTCAATTCCATTGTGAATCTTTATTATTAATGCATGAAGTGCTTAAGTGTCTCATTACCTACTTTAATACAACATTTATAGGGTGCTATACCCTTCACACAAAAATCCCTCAGGGCCAAAAAGAAGATAGTTCAAACCAGGACATGAACTAGGAGAAGCAAAAAAAAAAGGGAGCCGATCCCATAACAAACAGGAGCCACTAGGGCCCGACAAAACAAGCCAAAAGGCCACACATAGAAATATCTAACAGACAACTATCAAACAACAAACAAGGACTAGACAACCCTAGAACCTGAGGGGACTAATTTGACTCCCTTAACCCTAGGCCACGAAGTAGCGACAGTTTTGGGGAGTCCCTTCTTCTTCCTTTGCACAATAGACTAGGAAAATTCAAAATCAAAGTCCATCGTGCGAGGCGAGGGGAGCGGATCCTCAACAACCACCACGGGCAAAGAGCCACCATGTAGCGAGGGAGCTGGTAGCATAAAAGAGGAGTTAGGAGCTATCAAAGGACTAGCAGAGGCGATCAATGAGGGATGGGTAGGCTTCACCTGAACAACGACAATAGTTCAAGGCAACAATGGTTCCAAAGAAGGGATATTCAAAATAGGAGCCTAGTAAGACTTAGACTCCTTGGAAGCCAAGGAAGGGTCGCCCTCCTCAGAGGAACCATCCGAAGAGGGAGAGCTAATCGTGAGATGGTCCACGAGAGCATCCTTCCACCAGGTAGTAGTGCCCTTGCGAAAAGAAAGAGGACAATCAGAGGCCAAATGACCAGTGGAGAAACACCTCTTGCACCGAAAGGGGAGGCCCTCATAGTCCAATAGCTGCATCCAAGGTCTGTCCTCCACCAATAAGACCACATCACCATGGAGAGGTTTGGAGATGTCCAAATCAACTAAAATATGAGCCACCGTAGTATGCCCTAGATCCTGAGTCATAGAGTCCACCTTCAGAAAGTGTCCAATGGCATTGCTAATAGCTTCATAACATGAATCCTCCCAAACCTGGAGAGGGAGATTCGATAGTTGGACCCAAATTGGTCTGGTATTCAGTGGCTCTGTAAGAGGATTGAAAGAGTGAGACCAAGGCCTAATGGACAACATATGAATACCCCACATCCACCCCCTATCCAACACACAATCCCACTTTGTAGAGGAGGCAAAGGTTGCTAAGAACCCCCTTGTGCTAGGATAGAGCTCAATTTTCCTAGAGACAATAGGCTTCTAGGAGACAAACCCAATCATGGAGATCGGGGAGGGAGGGCCACAAGCCATTAAACCTACAGACCACGCCTTTTTTGAAATAGTAATCCTCATTTTTAGCAACTTCAGGTCCACAGACCACAACAGGGGAAGCACAGGCACATGGAAAAAGTCTAACCCCTGCTGGAGTAGGTAGAGTTCGAGCACAATCCTTTGAAACTACATCAGAAAAGGACTTCCAATGGAAGCTTGAAGTGGTAGGGAAACAACCAGAAACAAGAACTGAAGGCTGCACCACAAAAATTTTAGGAGCAGAGGGGACAAAGCCTACCAAAGCCCCAACCACTTGAGAAGAAGGGCCCCCGTAGGGCACACCCCTAGGAGCTAGAGGCACCGAAGCCAAGGCTGCACCCAAACCAGCCTGTGCAACATCTGCATTAAAAAACACACCTTCCCGTTGAACACAATCTCCTTCCCGTTGAAAGCCCACGAACTCTTGCCCAACACCAAAGCATGAACCATCCCACACAACAATGTCCTCTACCCGTTGCTCGTCAACCTAAAGTTTCCCATCCACACTAGCCCGTAGCTTGCCATTCAAAGGTTTCCCGCTCGACATCATTTTACCATAATTTTATATATATGTATATTTGTTATTTATTCATTTTCATTTTTATTTTAAATTTGCTAGTCTTAATTTTCACAATTTGTTTTTATCATTTTTAGATTCATTGTCTTATTTTTTATGTTTTTATGTAGCTTAAGGATACTTTTAAAGAGAGGAAGAATGACTTAAATTTCAAAATTTAGATTTTGAATTCAAATTTTCACCTCTATTAATTAGTTGTTATGAGTTCATTTAGTAGTTTTCATAAATGTTGCTATATCATGGTATTTAAAGACATTAATTACGTACTTAATTTCATAACATGGATTAGTAGAGAACACTTTAATTCTAAAGAGCATTAAAGTGTAAGATTTTTTAATGGAGAAACCTCTCAGAATTTGATGACATGATCAAGGAACAATAGCAAAAGCACAATTGAAGATTGTAGAAATGCAATGTGATTTCTATTAAAATATGGATGCAAATGTATTTACTAGGATGCTTAAGAGAGCTATATGAGTGTCTTTAGAATACACCACCAAGATATCTGAATGTATAACCAATATTTAATAATAGATGGTCACATGTGTGTTAGTCTAACTCCAATAAGCAAGGAAAGTATAAGTCACATGATGCATGTACAATCTACCCAAGTGGACTCCTACCTTAATAAGCTTATCATATTTTAGGTGCATAGAATGCAATAAAATAATTAGTTGAAAGCAAAAATAAAATAATGTATACTTGTATTAGAGATTGTGTTAACAAGAATGATGACTAATTCAAATTTGTGTATCCATAAGTATCTACAAAATCTCAATGTAGAAACACATATATGTGGAGAGAACATAAGGGTTTGGATGCTCTCTCATGACATTCAAATAATATGAGACCACAAATACTATAAAAATTCCATCAAAGAGGAATATCAAGTTCTCAATAGCACTCTCAAGGTCCAAAAGTTGGGACTCTAAAAATGGATATGAAATATCTGGTAAGTAGACCTCCCAATGAAGTGAATTGGGAAGACTAATATGATCTCTTGGTATAAAGATTCATTGGAGCCCCTAATTAACATCAAACTTTATAGAAGTAATAGGTGATGATAGATATGAGATATTAGTGCATGACATTTGATTATATTGCTCATCTCATGATGATGTCCACATAACGTGTCTAAGAATGAAAACTATACATCTAATAATGTTGGATTAAACGAGTCCTCAACTTCTAGATGTTGACTTGTAGATAACGAAGATGAACCTCTAAAGTACTACAAGTCAAATAATCAATATGAGTCTCTTTAGGAGGAGAAGGAACTTGAAGAGAAATTTATGTGTCATCACAATATTAATACTTTCATTATAATCAAGTTCCTCTATTATATCAATAACCTATGATAGGTAATAAAAATCATTAAGGGGCACAAGACAATCCATAATGAGATCTTCTAGAAATGGAGGCTTATTTGTCTCCATTCATGTAACATTCCAATTTTTCTACAAAGATAAATTCTTTAAGTTTTACCTTCAAGTAAATAAACTAGGTTCAATTACCTCATGCAATAAAAAACTATTTTTGAACTAGAGAATAATGTAAAATACATGCATATTTGGAAATAAACACTATTTCAAACTTCCATTGCATTTCATTGTAATTTCACAAATCCTTTCATAATATTGATTTCATATTGAGGATAGTCAAGTTTAACATTCATGTTTACAACCTTCCATATAAATGGGTACAAGATACATGTATATGTAGCTCTTCTGAGCTTCCTTGGAAATATAAGTACAAATAATTCGGGTGTTGCCGCATTGGTGCATGCATTCTAGATGTCCTCTTCCCCTAGTGCAAGCATTCTAGTTGTCCCTGATACTGGCGCAAACATCCCAAAATCTTAGCTGTCAACTGTAGAGGGGAAAAATCACTCAAGCACTATTCTGCCAACAACGGACTTTTATGTGCTCCCCCACACATCTACCACATATGGTAAGATGGCCTTCCCTTAAACGAAGAAGTTGGTTTGATAACCTCATAACTATGGCCTATATGAGCTCAGTGTTGTGCCCTAGATAACTAGAACTTGTATACATCCTATCTTATATGACAATCTTGAACCAACATGCATAAAAGGAACACAATGAAATTGATAGTGTAACCAGTGGAAAATTACACTACTTTGGCCAAAGTTTCATATAAAAAGTCATCCTAGATCATATACACTTCCCTAGCTCGATTTGTCTCAAGATCATTTATACACTATGCATAGGTAATTCCTTCATGAGATAATCTTTAACCCTAGGAACAACTTATTCCCCTTTAAATTTACAATTCTACTTCTACTAGATATTTCCCATGCATAAGCTATCCCTTCATTGGATACTCTAATCCCTGGAATAACCTATGAACTCTCATGGCTCTTAACTTATGAATAATAACTTCATAAACTAAGTATAGCCATATAAGCTTCATCTTATCACATATATTCATCAATAAATGACTCCATTTAGGAATATATCACAACAATAAATGGATAACATCAAAAGTATAATCTCATATGTAAATGACCTTAGCTCAAAAACACAATCTCAACAATAATTGGCCTCAATTAAAAGAATAATCATATCAATAAGTGACTCATTCAAAAGTATAGTCTCAACAATAAAAGACTCTATTAAAGGGTGTAATCTCATCAATAATTGAGTATTCAAAAAGTAGATTCTCATCGATAAAATGACTTCATGTCAAGAGTATAAATCAACAATAAATGAATTCCACAAAAAGTATAATTTCTTCAATAAAGGAATTCAACCAAAAGTATAACCTTCATCAAATAATGACTCTAACCAAAAGATAAATCCAACAATCAATGATCAATTTGATTAGATAGGTTATTCTCATTCTATGAGTTTTAAATAAAGATCATAAACAACCCAACCAAGTAGGATAATCTCAACCTAGGTTTCTAGTCAATAACCAAGTAACAACCAAGTAACAACCAAGTGATTATTTAAGTATAGGTTAACAATATGGTTTGCATGATGTCATATCTTATGACAACATGTCTTTCACACCATCACTATTGTGGTATTGCTAACCTTATCATTTCTAATGTTTCCTAGCATTATAAGTTAACAATGTCAAATCACCTCATGACATCAACTCTTTTCACGTTCTTTATACGTATAGTATAGACTATCTACGTATAATAGAAACATCATCATTTGAGTTCCTATATAGAGTATAAAAGTGTTAAATAACTTCTTTAAGCTATTCACATTTTCATCAATCCTAGTATATAATACTATTGATAATATCCACTCCTTAATATGGAGTATGTACAAACACTCATATGGAAATAAAAAAAATTAGATTCTTTTCCTTTCCAATAAGCAAATAGATCATTTTTCTATTCTAGCAATTTAATTCATTTCCCCAAACAATACATTCAAGACACTCAATATTTCTAAAATAGATAAAACATAAAGGGAGTAGAATCTCATGCCTGTTATATGCTATATTCCAATTTGACCAACTACAAAATGCTAATCCCAATTGAACAAGTTGACTCCTAGCTCAATCCCTCCAAGAACAATTCTTCAAATCCTCTTATAAAAATATCTCTCAATACTATCCTCACAATTCTCTCCTCACAATAAACTCTCAACAAGAATTAAGCAAATATAATGCAATAGAAGGAAAGTGAATTGGGTGTCCAAATGAGGTGAAGGATGCCTCTAGATTTATACAAGAATGTGAGTCTTTGCAGCCTACAAACTAGTTAAGCAAAATGACACTTCTTAGCTCAACTTAATCGACTCAGCTTGGTAATCAAAATTTGTCAGAGTTCTAACTCAATACTCAACAAAACAGAACAGGTCGACTCCTTTCATGCCAACAACATGTTGACCAATTCATATTTGCACATGTTTAAAACCTAAAAATCTATTTGTAGGCTTCAAAATTCTATTTTCTTTGCACAATTCATAAGTTGGTGCCACCAAAATGCCTCATTTTCTATATTTTTGGTCACTACTATTTCCCAGAAGAATAAGTCATATTCTTATTTATGCGTTTAAAGAGTTTGACTTGGTCTTGGTTTAACATTCAACACATATCAAATATGTCGACTTCATTTAATGCGTTGCATATCAACCTTACAAAGCACGTGGAAGTCTTATCTTCCTTCCTTATATTTTCACGCATCCTTCGCTTGCTATGATATATTCATATCATATATTATGCTTAACTTACCACGCTTTAATGCGTTAACAACAATATTCCAAAGGCACAAGTTTATATCATATATTCACTATGTATAATCAACACTATTAATACTTTCATTCGAGCACTTCACAAATTATATAAACATATATATATATATATATATATATATATATATATATATATATATATATATATATTCATTAACAACAATCTCATTAATAAACCATTCAATATTCAAATGCATATTTCCGTGCTATCATTTATAAAAGTAATAGTAATAGTATATGTATATACTTATATACATATGTACATATACATACATATATCGATATACTTGTATGGATGTCCCATTACGTCAACACATACTCGTATGCCAATGTGTGTATATATGCATATATCACATATATATATTTACTTATACAATCAATCACATATATTTGCCAACTTATCGATAGACTCATATACATGCGATGTATATATCCATAGATATATACATGTCTATTTTTCCATTCGATACCCTCATGCCCATGAGAAATCCACCCATGACCATGTGTAGGTACATCTACCTACGTATACTCATGTACGTATTAACTCATGTGTATGGGTTTACCGTCGACATGTTATATGTATACATATATATACATTCTATGTATATATTTCTAATCGATTACATAAAGAACATATAAGAAAGTGCTTATACATACCAAGCACTTAATACAAATAAAAAACACTCTAAAATGAGATCACAACCTATCTAATACACAAACAAACCACACTAAGGAATGACTTACCAATTTCTTGAAACTACGACTTGTCTTAACCATTTTATATATGAGTGTGTGAGAGTTCAATTTAGGCTTCATTAAGGGTTACCAAACCAAATCCTTCTTTCGAGTGATACTCCCCCTCTCTTCTGGAGGCTTGATCCTGTATCTACATTCAACTCATCACACTTACAATAGTAGTTAACCGATCATAACACAATCATTTGCATCCTATAACATTTGCATCGACAAAGTATTAGAATATCCACATTTCAATACATTTACTTTCATTAATACAAAACATATTCATTCCTTTGAAATCAATAACATCTTATTGCATATTTTAATATTTCATTCAATTGGTAAACATATTAAAGTAACTATTTTCTCCAATCAACATTTTTACTATGAAGGTAAAAGTAACTTAGTAACAATGAAACAAGGTGTAACATACTTCCCCCCTTGTGAATCATCATCCTCGATGATTTTAAGTATCAAAACATATGGTAAAATAATGATTTCTCTTCCAATAGGTAAATAACCAACTAATATTTTCTTTTATCACAACCCCTCGCAACCTTGTCCTCCTTGGACCTTGCGTGGAGTGACTTTGCTAATGTATGGGGAGAACTAGTGTGCTTCATGCATACTTCCTCTTCAAAGAACTATACATTATATTAACTCATATGTACATCATAAGTACAATAGTAACTATATACCATATGACACCTATACCACCGTGATTGGACAAAACTCATTCTCATTGGCTAACTCAATTGTCCTTAGTGTAACCCAAATAGATAAGGAATGCCGATGTATTATACACTACACTGTGGGTCCCATCCTTTCCTTTGGTGTTTACACCATCGGACAACTCAAAAGCTGAGACTATCCATCACTAACACAACCATCTACCTTAAGCATATTTATTCTACTTCATATTTTTAAACTTTGTACTTGCAATTTTTCCTTGATCTTTTGATCTATTGTTCCATTTTTCAACCTTTCCCATCAAAGGTTATTCCTATTTCCTAGATTTTCCTAGCCTATAGGAATTTGACTCCTCTTCCGTAAAGGAATCAAGTTTCAATGATAGAATTTTATTGTAGTAAATCCTCCAAAATTTGATTCATCTCTTTTTCCTGACTGGTTAACTCAAGTAATTAAATTGAGTATTCATTTAATAATAAGATCATGATTTGCATAAAACCTTGTCATTTCCTACTTGTTCTCATCTGAGTTAACCTTGTTAGGAATATTAAGCAACTAATTCACACAAATATAAATTATTTAGAACTAAAATCCTATAAATATAATTTCCCAATCAAAATTGGTTATCTTGGTGAGTCTGTCCACCATATCTTTATGTCAGTTCCTTCATTATAGAAATATCGAAACAATTCTAATGATCCACCACTTCCTCACTGCAATACTATGAGAGTATACAAGTTCTGCCGATGATGACATCTTGTCTTCATTCCCTAGCATATTGGAGAAGTATCCTATTCTATTTCCCTTCCAGATTATATTTGTTTCCCATTAGTCAAATAATTTTTCATTCCAATGTCCTGAATATGACATCAATTTACCTCATTTCATTCCTTAATCTTCTAGAAGATTAGTATATAAGTTCTTTCTCCAATTCATAATAATCCATCACATACCAGTGAAACATTTTCTATGGACTTATGCCATGTATATGATTCTAAAAATATAATGATTATATATCATTTAAGAGATATAACTGTGTGAGGGGGAAAATCATAGATGCTAAACAAGAGAAATGCAATTGAAATCACAATCTAACCTAAGATCAAGAACACTAATCTAAGATCTAATTCTACACTTACGAAATGAAACTAAGCTATGGAAAACATATTAGGAAATCCTATGATTACCAATTTGAATTGAAAACAAAGCAAAGTGTTACCATTCTATATAAAAGTGTGTTTGCCTGATGTTGGATTGCTCGTATCACTGTGAAGCCTCCATAGTTCGTGTGCAAAAGCTTGATGTGTGATGTCTTGGTTGATCGAAGAAATGTTGAAGATCTAATGGTGGTTATGAATGTCAAAAGTACTTCGTTGTGCAAATGATGTTGGCTCTTCAATCCTTTTTTTGTGAGGAAAGAGGTTTGTTATATAGAAAATGTGATTCAAAATAGACGATTAGGATTAAACAATGTTGAATCAAGATCAACGGTGGAAAGGTGTTGAAAGGATTTAGACATGAATAAATTGTGCAAAGTAGATTGCACAATTTGTATGATTGAGGAATAGATTAGTTAATCAAGATTTAAATTAATCAGTTAGGATTTAGATGGCTTAGTCAGAAAATTAGATGGCTCAGTCAACAGTCATAATTTTCTCAATCAAAAAGTGGGTGAGGATAATTGATTAATTGATTTAGTTAATTAGTTCCTTTTTGGAGTTGAACATGCAAATCAAGTTTGACTTTTGCAAAAAAAGTTGCATTAGTTTGATTTAATTTTTGATGATGTTTTGAATAGTTTGATTTAAATTATTCAAATTTGGAGGGAAAGTCAATTAATTAAATTATTATGATTTAATAATTCAATCGACTTAGGGGAATAATGTGATTTAGCGACGTAATTAAATAATTGGCGTTATTTAACTAATCGGGATGAAATAAAGTGAGATTGGGACTTTATTAAATAAATGGAATTTATTTAATTAGTCAAAATTATGGAAAAAGTGAATTAATTAAATAGTGTCATATTATTCAATTAATAGGGGAAATTAGGGTTTTGAATGCAATTGATGTGAAATGTAGTATGTTTGATGATAATGATGTTGATAATGTGAAAATGTCATTTACAATGTGTGATAAGTGTTAGGTCAATTTTACATGTCTACATTAACTCTTTCATCTTAGGGCATCCATACCTTGGATTCTCTTCCCCCCCTTTAATACTTCCCAAGTCGTAGCTCAATTTACCACTCAATCTATCTCTTCTGACAAGCATTTATTTTCATTTGAATATTAATCATGCTAGTTTTGACATTATCTTCCAAAAGATATCAATATTTATATATTCTGAGTTACCAAGCATGAACGTTTCTCAATAACTCAAAATCATGAGTAATTAGATCTTCCCTTTCCTATTCCATAGGTAATGATCTTTCCTTTCATGAACAAGCATACTGCCTATCCTTTTCTAAGTGATCAATGTTAATAACAATTGATCTTCCAATCAAATATATATAAAGTATTGTGTGGTAAATATACCTTTCTCATTGGTCATAATCCTTGACCTTTTGCTACCTTTTTCTAACAATTCCAATCTCTCTACCCTTGTGGTCATGGGTATATGACTTTGATTGAAATCATGACTTACAAAGAAGTAAAAAATTCTTCCAGATTTAAAAATTCATTAATAAACTTCGTTGTGTGGGGTACTTTATCCGAGTCAATCCACTCTCTTTCTTCCCCCCTTGTGTTTCCACGATATTTGATCAACTCAAAGTTGAAATCTTAGCAAACATTTTCTTTTTCAAATTGATTTACCATTCCTTGTTGTTGGCTTTCAATTGCCTTTCTTACCCTCCATGGTATTCCTTGAATATACTTTTTGTTTCCAAATTAGATTCATCTTCAATATCTATTCTCACAGATTCAACAGTTGGATCCCCAATAATGAGATCTATTATATAACAATCAACTTTTCAAGTTAAGAGGTACTCTAATATTTCATTCCAATTATCTTTTCATGTATACCAATATCCTTTTTGTGAAATAATATTCATATCCGCCAAACCTCTTTCGTTGATGTGCCTTCTCCTTAGTGTATTTTACCCTTAGTAATTATTTTTGATTTGGCACATAGTATCTCTCCAATGACTTACTTTTGTTTGAAAAATTGGCAAGTTCAAATTGCATTTCTACCAATTTATGTCCTATTTAGGCCCTTTGTCCAAAGTAGTCCTATTTTCTTTTCAAGTTTCTAACTTGCAATCATCTTTCTAAATGATTTTGTCCCAATTCTTGGTAACTTCACTCTCTCATAACCTTAGACACTTTTAGTTTCTTTTTCCTATTTCGATTGGTGGAATCATGTTTTCCTTCATCTTCTCCTTTTAAGTTGTTTCCCTTTACTGATCAATCTGGTTTCTAACCTTTATTCATAAAGTGTCATCTTTCACTCTTGATCCCGATTATCATTGAAATATTTTTAACTTTGTCTAAATCAGATTTATCAAGGGTTATCCAACCTCTTGGATACCTCTCTAGTTGATTTTGATTCACAAACGTTGACTTAAACAAGTTTTCAAGAATGACAACTTCCCTTTTTGTTTCCACTTTTTTCTTTTCCTCTTGCCATCCTGGCATAATAAATTTTCAACCATTATCTTTCGATAGGATTTATGCATCACTTACATAATGAGCTCATAGGTTCTAGAGCTGAACCTAGTAGCTCTGGTACCACATGTAACACGCCAATTGTTCTAAAAAGATAAATTATCTAAGTTTTACCTTCAAGTAAATAAAGTAGGTTCAATTACCTCATGCAATAAAAATTTTCTTTTCCAACTAGAGAATAATGTAAAATACCTGCATATTTGGAAATAAACACTATTTCAAACTTCCATTGCATTTCATTGTAATTTCACAAATCCTTTCATAGTATTGATTTTATATTGAGTATACTCAAGTTTAAAATTCATGTTTACAACCTTCCATATAAATGGGTACAAGATACATACATACGTAGCTCTTTTGAGCTTCCTTGGTAATAGAAGTACAAATAATTTGGATGTCACCACATTGGTGCATACATTCTAGATGTCCTCTTTCCCTGGTGCAAGCATTCTAGTTGTCCCTAATGCTGGCGCAAACATCCCCAAACCTTGATCTCCAACTATAGAGGGGAAGCATCACTTAAGTGCTTTTATGCTAACCACAAAATTTTATGTGGTCCCTCGCACATCTACCACATATGGTAAGATAGCCCTCCCTTCAATGAAGAAGTTGGTTTGATAACCCCATAACTATGGCCTATCTGAGCTCAATGTTGTACCCTACATGAATAGAACTTGTATACATCCTATCTTATATGACAATCCTGAACTAGCATGCATAAAAGAAACACAATGGAATTGATAGTGTAACCAGTGGAAAATTACACAACTTTGGCCAAAGTTTCATATAAAAATTCATCCTAGATACATAGGTAATTCCTTCATGAGATAATCTTTAACCCTAGGAACAACCTATTCCACTTTAAACTTACAATGCTACTTCTACTAGATATTTCCCATGCATAAGCTATCCCTTAATTGGATACTCTAATCCCTGGAATAACCTATGAACTCTCATGGCTCTAACTTATGAATAATAACTTCATAAACTAAGTATAACCACATAAGCTTCATCTTATCACATATATTCATCAATAAATGACTCCATTAAGGAATATATCACAACAATAAATTGTTTACATCAAAAGTATAATCTCATATGTAAATGACCTTAGCTCAAAAACACAATCTCAACAATAATTGACCTCAATTAAAAGAATAATTATATCAATAAGTGACTCATTCAAAAGTATAGTCTCAAAAATAAAAGACTCTATTAAAGGGTGTAATCTCATCAATAATTGAGTATTCAAAAAGTAGATTTTCATCAATAAAATGACTTCATGTCAAGAGTATAAATCAACAATAAACGAATTCTACCAAAAGTATAATTTCTTCAATAAAGGACTTCAATCAAAAGTATAACCTTCATAAAATAATGACTTTAACCAAAAAAATCCACTAATCAATGATCAATCCGATTAGATAGGTTATTCTCATTCTAATGGTTTTAAATAAAGATCATAAACAACCCAACCAAGTAGGTTAATCTCAACCTAGGTTTCCAATCAATAACCAAGTAACAACCAAGTGATCATTTAAGTATAGGTTAACAATATGGTTTGCATGACGTCATATCTTATGATGACACGTCTTTCACACCATCACTATTGTGGTATTGCTAACCTTATCATTTCTAAGGTTTCCTAGCATTATAAGTTAACAGTGTCAAATCACCACATGACATCAAATCTTTTCACATTTTTTATATGTATAGAATAGACTATCTATGTATAATATAAACATCATCATCTGAGTTCCTATATAGGGTTTAAAAATATTAAATGGCTTCTTTAAGCTATTCACATTTTCATCAATCCTAGTATATAATACTATTGATAATATCTGCTTCTTAATATGGACTATGTACAAACACTCATAAGGAAATCATAACATTTAGATTCTTTTCTTTTCCAATAAGCAAATAGATCATTTTTCTATTCTAGCAATTTAATGCATTTCCCCAAACAATACATTCAAGACACTCAATCTTTCTAAAATAGATAAAACATAAAGGCAGTAGAATCTCATGTCTGTTATACACTATATTCCAATTTGACGAACTATAAAATGCTAATCTCAATTGAACAAGCTGACTCCTAGCTCAATCCATCCAAGAAAAAATCTTCAAATCCTCTTATAAAATATCTCTCAATACTATCCTCACAATAAACTCTCAGCAAGAATTAAGTGGATATAATGCAACAGAAGGCAAATGAATTGGGTGTCCAAATGAGGTGAGGGATTCCTTTATTTATACAAGAATGTGAGTCTTTGCAGCCTACAAACTAGTTAAGAAAAATGACACTTCTTAGCTCAACTTAATTGACTCAGCTTGGTAATCAAAATGTGGCAGATTTCTAACTCAATACTCAACAAAATAGAACAACAGGCCGACTCCTTTCATTCCAACAACATGTTGACCAATTCATATTTGCACATGTTTAAAAACTAGAAATCTATTTGCAAGCTTTAGACTTCTATTTGCTTTGCACAATTCATAAGTTGGTGCCACTAAAACGCCTCATTTCCTATCATTTTGGTCGTTGTTATTTCCCAGAAGAATAAGTCATATTCTTATTTCCGCATTTAAAGATTTTGACTTGGTCTTGGTTTAACATTCAACACATATCAAATGTGTCAACTTCATTTAATGCGTTGCATATCAACCTTACAAAGCACGTGGAAGTCTTATCTTCCTTATGTTTTCATGCATCTTTGGCTTGCTATAATATATTCATATCATATATTATGTTTAACTTACCATGCTTTAATGCGTTAACAACATTATTCCAAAGGCACGAGTTTATATCATATATGTGCTATGTATAATCAAAGCTATTAATACTTTCATTTGAGTGCTTCACAAAGTATACAAACATGTATGTATATATGTATACATATATATTCATTAATAACAATCTCATTAATAAACCATTTTCAATATTCAAATGCATATCTCCATGCTATCATTTATAAAAACAATATTATATGTATATGTATATACTTATATACATATGTACATATACATACATATATCGATATACTTGTATGGACATACCATTATGTTGACACATACTCATGTCAATATGTGTATATATGCATATTTCACATATATACATTTACTTATACAATCAATCACATATATTTGCCAACTTATCGATAGACTCATATGCATGCGATGTATATATCCATATATATATACATGTCTATTTGTCCATTCGATACCCTCATGCCCATGAGAAATATGTCCATGATCATGAGTAGGTATGTATACCTACGTATACTCATGTACGTATTAACTCATGTGTATGGGTTTACTGTCGACATGTTATATGTATACATATAAATACATTATATGTATACATTTCTAATTGATTACATAAATAACATATAAGAAAGAGCTTATACATACCAAGCACTTAATACAAATAAAAAATGATCTCAAATGAGATCACAACCTATCTAATACATGAACAAACCACACCAAGGAATGACTTACCAATTTCTCGAAACTACGACTTGACTTAACCATTCTATATGTGAGTGTGTGAGAGTTAAGTTTAGGCTTCATTAAGGGTTACCAGACCAAATCCTTCTCCTAAGTGATACTTCCCCTCTCTTCCGGAGGCTTGATCATGTATCTGCATTCAACTTAGCACACTTACAACAATAGTTAGCCGATCATAATACAATCATTTGCATCCTATAACATTTGCATTGACAAAGTATTAGAATATCCACATTGCAATACATTTACTTTAATTAATGCAAAACATATTCATTCCTTTGAAATCAATAAAATCTTATTAAATATTTCAATATCTCATTCACTTGGTAAACATATTAAAGTAACTATTTGCTCTAATCAACATGTTTACTAATGAAGGTAAAAGTAACTTAGTAATGATGAAACAGGGAGTAACAATTCATCTTCGAAATTTTGGTCCAAATAGTGTGAGGGCACTCAATATGTGAGATGCCACATAGTTTCATTATCAACACTATAACAAATCAATCCAAATACAAGATTATTATTGTTGGCCCATACTTGCTTTCACTAATGAGTACCTAGTTTAGAAATAAGTTTGCAAAGACGACGTAAGGGATCAAACCACCTGATATATTTTAGGGTTTTGTATTTCAAAGAATTATAGTTCATTTTTTAGGGTGATAATATAAGGATCAACTAAAAAAATGATTATCAACTATGATAGGCTCCTCAAATGACTCAGATAGAGACCAAACCAACACAAGCAATGCATATCTTCCAAAAATCATACAACTATAAAATCCCAAGAAAATTATGTTGATGGTACTTTATACTTAGTCTGATTATAATTGTCACTTGTCAAATGTGCAATAGTGGACTCAATCTTCGTGAATACAAATACCTCAAGAATCCTCAAAACTATAATTCTTGAGGGAAAATAGGATAATAATAAGGTTACTAGGAGGAAACTAAGGTTATTACTATTAGTGCAAAATCAAAACTACCAATGGAGAGAGGGAAATAGTTGGAGAATAAGTTGTTGACATCAACATGAAATCATCAAATATTATTGACTGAATATGCCTCTCTTGGAAAACATATTTTTTCATGCTAAAACTATGAAGATGAAAGCATGAAAGTGTATTTTTAGGTCAAAGAAAATGTGGTTTGGAGTTTAGAGAGTTTTTTTAAGGAGCTTTCAACTATTGGGTTTTCCATGAGTATTCATTATGGACCATTGCTAGCTTATGGCTACCGGGGGCCTATCACATTTACACAATTGAATGTAGTAGTTGCTGATATGAATGGCGATTGAGTTTTTGAATTGTAGGTTCTATATATGGGGTTTGGAGTGTTGAGTACCTTGCATGCCCCCCCCAAAAAAATCTACACTTTTTAAAAATTAAATCAAACACCATATATGTTGCTTGTGTTGGTTGATGCATGCGAAAATATGATTCTACTAAATGTTCTATCAACATAAAAAATATTATTTGTCGTGTGATCCATATAATGGGGTGGGGTAGAATTTTGATGTCTTTAGAAAAATTTATTTGATTTTAAAAATTTGATATGTGTTCCTAATGTTTTTGGGCCTTTTAGATGCAATGTTAGGGTTGGATTTGACTCAAGATATTTCAAAATGGGACACATATGTGAATTTCCAATAGAAAAGTACACCCACAAACCCTTGTGAATATCATAATTATAGCCTTATATAGACCAACGAAGGGTGAAATCAACAACTTTAAAACCCACAAACTCTATATGGATGTACTTGCAAAATAAAACCACAAAAAAGAAAGCCCACAATTTTAATCTTTTTTCAAACCTTCACAATTATCTAGATCATAATATGATGCAAGAGAAGAGAATAATGAGTTTTTAAAAATATTTGCAACCCTATTTGGAGGTGAGCAAGTCTTGAGTCACAATGTAAGATTTTATTATGGGGAAAACTTCCTAGGATTTGATGACATGAAAAATCTATAATGGTAAAAGCACAACTAAATATTATAGAGTTGTAAGATTTCTATTCCAATATGGATGCAAATATATTTACAAAGATGCTCATGAGTGAACTAAAAGCATGTATACACATGATACATTGTCAAGATATGTGAATGTATAACCAATATGGAATAGTAGGAGATGTAGTCACATATGTCTTGTATAGCTCTTCCAAACAAGTACAAATCATATAATGTAAGTACAACCTACCCTAGTAGATACCTACCTAAGAAATATTATCATATCCTAGGGGTATATAATGCAATAAAGCTATTAAATTGATTCAAAAATAAAATTGTGCAACAACAAAAATAAGAAAATATGTATCATCATATAAGCCACTTTGCATGTTTGTAAATGTTGTCTTTCATTTTTTGCATTGTTACATTTTGGTCCATCAAGGAGAACTTATCCACCTATTGAGCTAGTAAGCTCCTCACTTGTTTCTAATATACCTCCTCATTGGTGTCTAATATACCACCTTGACAAATTCATATATTTAGAAGGTAAAGGGGAATTAGTTTCTAGGCACATTTTTTTTTTCAAATTAATTTTGTGTTGATGTGATTAATTTTATGCACCAAATTAGATTTGTGGAAATTGAGATTGAACATGTGGGGATTAGGATTGGTTTGTGTAACGTCTAGAAAATGTAGAAGAAACAGATCAGAGCAAACATGCAATGTAATCTAAATGAAATCTAAGCTAAGCAATAGAGAACAAAGGAAAGCCAAAATATAAATAAACTGAACAATCTCACCAAATATGTACGTAATTCCATGTATCATCTCGATTTCCCTTCTCCATTTTTCCGTTGTAGTATAATTGCCCTCAGATTTTCAAAGTTCGTGCAAGTATAGCCTATGATAGTGATTTAGCAAAACATCGAAGATTCAAGATAGTTGCTCCAAAAAGTCATAAGATTTTGAGAGAGATTGGAATGAAGAATGACAAATCAATTTATAGAAAATTGATTATTCGAACGACAAGCCATGATCAAAAGATCAACAAATGGTTGAGATCGACATATTAGACATGCATTATGATAACTGTTAGTAATGACATGAGTGATACAAATTAGAAATATAATTAAAGATTAAATAAATGATTTAATCTTAGAGTTTGGTATTCGAAAACAGAAGAATTATCTTTGTATGGAAAAGATAAAGATGGATTAAAGCAACTCTCGTTCGAATGCACACACAAGGTTTAATTAATTAAATAAGAATATTTAATTAATCTACATGTACACGCAATTGAGTTAGCACTAGATGACTGAATGATTTGATGAAGAGATTACTCGAGAAAGCCACTCAAACATTAAATCAAGAGTTAATTGAGCGATTAAAATAGATCTTTGAGTCGAGTAAAAGTGAATACATAGATAATTTGCACAATTATCTAAATATAGAGGAATGTGTTAAAATAGGATTTATGAATTAAAAAATTGATTTAATTCAAGATTTGATATTTGAAGAATAATTAAATAAATAAGATTTATTTAATTAAGTGACGAAGGGATTTATTTGATACATGGAATTACGTACATATTTGGTGAGATTGTTCAGTTTATTTATGTTTTGGATTTCCTTTGTTCTCTGTTGCTTAGCTTAGATTGCATTTAGATTACATTGCATGTTTGCTCTGATCTGTTTCTTTTGCATTTTCTTGACGTTACATTTGGTGAACCCGATGTGAAGACACCATCTTCGTGTATCCATAGACTTTTATTTCATTTTGCAGGTTTTTATACAGAACGTCGCATCTGCTTGACGAAATGCCGCAATTGACATTAGGAGACACATCAGCTTGACGAAATGATGCAATTGACATTATTGACCGCATCTGTGAGTGGAAATGACGCATCTGAAAAGGAATCACGCATCTATCATTTTCCGAGCCGCAACTAACTGGTAAAATACCACGACACATTTGACAGTGAAAACGACGCATCTGACTGGTATATTTTTAGGTTTTAGACTTTTAATTTACAGTTTCCTTTCATGTTTTTATTTTTTCTAATCTTCTATTTTCAGCATGTGTCTTGAGGAGTTAACGAGTTTTTACAGGATGATTGACGAAGACAATACTGAAAACTACTAATGAATCTTTCTACAGAATGTATGTCGAAGACCCTAGTTAAATTTTTGAAACAGATTGTTTGGTAGTGTAGAAA
Source organism: Sequoia sempervirens (assembly GCA_007258455.2). NCBI lineage: Eukaryota > Viridiplantae > Streptophyta > Pinopsida > Cupressales > Cupressaceae > Sequoia > Sequoia sempervirens. The sequence goes on along the minus strand of VDFB02268833.1, from coordinate 13,770 downwards.
ATCTTTCATTTGGATTAAATTTAACAAGTGTCTACTGTGTTTGGTGCGAAAACACAACTGTGTAATTACCCTCATGATTTGGTACATCGAAGTATCCTCTCCCCTTGCGCATTCGTGCGATCCTGGGTGTAAGAGAAATTGTTACCAACTCTAGAACTTGGGCATGTTCTGGTGGGAAAAAGTATTCACCCTAGGATGACTTAGACCGATAGCACCTTGAACCCGAGGGACTTCCAACTGGTATATAAAAGTGGATTCTTGGGGAAAGCCCAAGAATCACATGTATGGTTCTGACGAGATGGATCTGAAAGGGGACTCTCACCGCATGGATCATGCCCTATGAACGGAATGCCCATACTAAACACCTTTTGTTTTAGAGGCCAACCATTTTTTTAGCCGTTGCTTGGTATAGTGCAGGGTACAGTATCATGCCCGAAGACACTCACTATTGATCCCCTTGAGTAGAGATAACAGTTCTTGGGAAGTCACTACCCAAGAATCTGAAGTTGGTGTGCTTGAATGACGTTAATGAGCCGTGGAGGGGAGCCAATGCCACCAAACTTCTAACCTATCCGCTCTCGAGAAGGAAAGGTGTTTAGCACCAATCCGAGGTATATCGGTGGGCTATACCAAGTATACAAACCCTTGGCCTATTGGCCTATTAGGATTGTACTTGTCTTATGAACGCTTGCTTACACCCAAAACATTGTGCTTGTCAAATGCTTGCTAGATTTTTCAACATTATTTCACCACATTTACAACAGAGTCACAACTGTTCACCAAAAAGTCATAATTTTTCTTTCGAGTCGCATCTGTTTACCCTAGAGTCGCATCTTCCAGATTAGCTTGCATTTGCTCTGTCGAAAACCACATATGTCTTAGAAAACTGCACTTGTGATATTTTGTGATGCATCTAACAAGGTGAGCCGCAACTACAGTCTAAAACGACACATTTTCCATTGTTGCAAAATTTTTACTAGTGTGTAAGTTTAGGAAAACCACATCTGATACAGTTTGAGTCACAATTGCCATTACGAGTCGCATCTATGAGAAACTTAACCGCATCTGCTAGATTCAGACACTGAACTTTACCAGAAACACACAACTGATTGACATAAAACTAGAACTGTGAAACACAACCGCATTTGATAAATTTTGTGATGCATTTTCCAGATTATTAGAAAATCATAATTCACGGTCACTGTCCAGTCAATATTGTCATACCATTCTTTGATCTATCTTACTTGTCCTTGGATAGAAACTTGAAACGATTTGCTCAATTTTGCATCATTTAGGTATCATTTAGCCTTTACAATAGTCATCCCGATTCTGAGTTTTACTTTCATCTTTGAGTACATATTTCCTTTAGATTTAAACTTCTAGGAAAGTCAATTTTACAAACTTTAGGATAGGTCCACCATCTACACTCTAGAAAAATCATAGTGTCAATGAAATCTGTCATTGAACCTAGTCCTATCATCTTATCCTTTGTCCTACAGAGAGTCCTCCTAGCTCATCAGTCTAGTTAGGAAACTCAACTTGTCTTTGATCCTCGTCCTACATTGGTTCCTTGACTTAACTAAATTGATGCCTTGGTTAGACTTTAGGTAGTTGGTCCCCCCATCTCGAGTTTACAGAATTGATTACCTTAGAAGTTTTCTTAGACTTTGCATCTTTGGATAGTCATATTAGACTAGCGTCATCCTAGAACATTCCTTATTTTGCATTCAGAAAATCCCAAAAAAACATAGAATAGAGTCATACTGTCCATAGATGTAGTTTTGCATTCCTTGCATATTGAGCTTATCTTACATGGTTGAAACTAGGTCTAAGAAAAGAGAGAGAGAAAAGATGTCGAACCCAAATGAATTCATCAATCCATTCTCCACAAGACCTCACAGGACTTTATTAGACAAATTTACCACTAGAAACACTCAAGGACACATTACAGTAGAGGACATAGAGGTGACGACACATGATCCTGAGTTTGCCTCTTTTGTAGATGAGTACCTAGCAAATGATCAACAACGATACTTAGCCAAATTTCTAGTTGAAGGCGCTACCTTACCCACAAGATTCGATATTAGCACCTTACAAACTCAAACTACACAAGGGACGAATACAATGACTGCCAGTACTATACCTCAAGTAAATACAACCATACCATCTGGCATACCTACACAGAGTACGACAGTCCATACGTCTCCATTTGGTACGTCTGGCATGACATCAGGATTTAATTTTACTGTAGGGACATCATCATCCACTCCCTTCGGTCCTCTTGCTGGGAGTAAAATATCTAAAACATCAGCTTCCACACCAAATGTCAGTGTCACGAGTACCATACCACAGTCAACAACCATACCTAGTGTTCATGTGATAGGTACCATACCTTTGTCAACGACCATACCTAGTGTTCAAACCACTGGTACTATACCACAGATTACACAAACAAGAGGCATTCCCTCATTCCAATATGGAAATTAGAATACATTCACACAGATTCTAAATAAGAATCCATTCTCCCAGATGGGTAATCAGAACCCATTCTCCCAGATTCCAAGTCAACACCAATTTACATAGATTCTGAATCAAAATCCCTTCTCCCAACACGGTACTCAAAATTCGTTCACACAGATCCCAAGTCAAAACCAACTTATGCAGATTCTGGACTAGAACACATTTACTAACATTCTGAATCCAAACCCACCTCAAATACCAATGTTCAATCGAAACCCATCACGAGACCTTGGATTTCATAATACATACACAAATCCACATAATCTACCTAGCATATCATTGACCCAGGTTGACGTCTTGCAAACACAAATGTATGCACTACAAACACAAATGGACAACATGGCGATGTCAACTAAGAAATCCTTTTCAACAAAGGACATATGCTCATTTCCCTTTGATAGATCATTATACATGACCCCTTTCCCTCACGGGTATGTCATACCGAATCTCCCTAAGTACAATGGCAAACGGAATCCAATAGAACATATAAGGGAACTTTCTACCATATGCATAGATTTCGCTTATGACCCCACGTATCTTATGAGACTATTTCCAAGTCTTGTAGGGATTGCACTAGAGTGGTTTTTAGGTCTAAACTATGGCATCAGATCTTGGGGTGAACTGGCTGAGAGGTTTGTTGAGCAATTCTCCTTCAACAGAGACCACGAGATAAATATAGCAACCTTGTGTCACACAACACAAGATGAAGGTGAAACATTTATCGCTTTCTTCCAGAGATGGAGGACTATAGCTAGCAGGTGTCCTGTCGAGATACCTAAAAATAAAAAGTTACTATGTTCCAGGAAAACCTTCATGCAAAACTAAGGAGTAACTTAAGGGTACATTGTTGTACATCTTTTTCAGAACTAGTGGAAAAAGGGGTTATAATAGAAAAGGATCTCATTGCAAAAGACAAACTTAAGAAATCAACATCCAATAGAAATCCGATCGTGCAAAACACCTCCAATGACAGAAACAGATTTTGGTCTCGCAAAAAAAATGTCACCAATGATGGGGTAGTTGATGCTAAATCTGTACAAGCAGAACCAATCATCACATTACAAGGACCTAACACTTCTTCCAACATACTTAATGTTGTCAATCAACCTCCCAACATGGTCCAATATACTCAACGTTTGCAACAACAAAGGAGGTTTAAAAAATGTGAGTTCACTCCCTTAGGGGAACCCATAGAGTCTGTATTCAAGCAACTGTTACAACATAATCTTATACAACTGCAAGAGCCAAGACAATACGATCCAGGACAATTTAAACTAGTTTGGTGGGATGACAATTCCTTTTGTGATTATCATAGAACTAAGGGACATAACCTACAAAACTGTCGCCAACTGAAAAATATCATACAGGATCTTGTCAAAAGGAGAATAATTGAAGTTAGTGGACATAAACCAAAGTCATCAAACACTTATCATCAAGTCTTTTATGATCCACTACATGACCATGGGAAAGGAACTATTCCCAATCCGAGTACTAAGACCAATATGTCAGCCAACTATGCGAGTATCAAGCATGATTATAATAGTGGCAAAACCATTCATCACCTTCGCACCGCCAATGAGAATATCAATACCATTACCATCAATACAAATACCAAGTGTGCAGTCAATACTCGTCGTACTAAGATCACTATCCAAGGCCCTCCATCGCAGCAAACACCACAGCCTTCCAAGTCACAATATAACCTACTTGACCAGTTGGGGAAGACCCCAACCCAAATCTCAATCTTGGAACTGTTGCGTATCTCTCTTGAGCATCGACCCATTCTAGATAAGGCTTTACAAAACACCACGGTCCCCAATGATCTTGATGTCAATCATTTCCAGGAAATGGTGGGTTATTTGACCAATAACCATCATGCCACGTTTTCTGAACAAGACTATGCAACTGAAAAGATGAATCATAATGACCCTTTACATCTTGAAGTCCTTGTTGATGACACTAAAGTTAGACGAGTTTTGGTAGATGAAGGAGCAGGGTTAAATATGTTCACTTTAAAATTGATTAAGGCACTAGGTTTCTTAGAAGCATGCGTAGACACAACCAAAAGTATTGTCATTAAAGCTTATGATGATGAACACAAATCAAAGGGGGTGGTAACACTTCCTATTAGAATTGGTCCTATAGTAATGGAGACAAAGTTCCAGGTCTTGGATCTCACCCTTCCTTACAACCTTCTGCTAGGCAGACCATGGATTCATTCCATGAAGGCGGTCCCTTCCACATATCAGCAGTGTCTCAAATTCCCTTACAATGGCACTGAAATAACTATAGATGGTGACCTAGATTCATTCCAATATTGCACCAATCTAAAAGAGATCCCCCAACGCCAAGTGCCAGTAAACCAAGAGGCTTCATCGTCCAATCCATCTCCCTATGTTGATTCGTCTACACTCACTCGAACATCCATTTCATCCTCAATTCCTACCACTCCTAGGATTGAGATCCAAGACAAGGGTTGTGGAGAGTATTACATGAAGACGTCTTATTGTGTTAGCCATCTGATTCCTCCTAAGTCATACAGTTTACCTGCATCAGACAAGAGACAATATATGGTCACTATACACGTTCCTCCCACAACAACTTTCACTAAATGGGGAGAATTAAGCAAAGAGGCCGTAAATACAAAAGATGTCACCTCTTAGCTATATAAGGAAGATAATGAAGAACCTCTCTCACTTCCTCACATTCCTACAGATCCATATGGAAAAGGTTTCACAATTATGCAGAGCAAGGGATATAATGGACAAAGCAGTTTAGGCTTAAATCAAGATGGAAGGATCAAACCAATCTTTGTTTCTCAATGGCCAAAAGGCTTAGGGCTATGGTTTCAACCAATTTAGATTGGTGTTCCTAGTACCACATCACCCTTAATTGAGGAAGTAAGTGCTTCAGAAGATATTAAGACACCTCACGAACCATCGGACCAATATCACTGTGACTCCCCCGACTCCAATGACTATGAGTGGGATTCCCTATCCTCTACCTCTTCCATGGACCTTGAAAAGCTATTTGGGGAACTTGACTTAATGTTAAGATCCTCACCAAATCCATTGAATTCTTGTCCACCAAAGAATATGACAAAGGAGGAATGGTTTAAACACTACTATTGGGAATCACTTGATCCTACCTCTTGGCAACCTTATCCATCTGTCTCAGATAACCAAACCTTGGCATTATGCCCACCTCTCAATCCACCTAGATCTAAACCTAAGAGAAAACAAGACTTAGTACAAGACTTTTGTGACCATATGAAAAACTCAGTCCTTACCTTGACCCCATTAAACTTTGATAACTCCGACGATGACATGCCCCTAGTCTATCCCCAACTCATTGATTAGGACCAACAAGACACACCCGTCTTAGACATTTTTGAGAACGACGAAGCAATTGCTGAGTCTTTGGGATTACAAGAAGGCATACCTCGTGGTGATCACAAGGCTGGTTTTACCATTGAATTGGACAACAAAGCATATTTTGGGGAATCTGTTCAACCCTCTAGTCGCAAAATGAGAAAAAGAATAAACAAGATAAAAAGGACGAGTCTCTAGGTGAAAACCGAAAGACACCTTTAGACAATGAAAAAGTAAAAAGAAAGGACACATCCAAAGGTGAAAACCTCTCTAAGTCACCTATGGATGGAGGTTGGAACATTCTCCCCGTTGCACAGGAAAATTCACCCATGCTTGTTGAAGAATCAGTCGAAGTCAACATAGGCACAAAAGAGAATCCTCAACTGGTTTATTTTGCAGCATCATTGACAACAAAAGAGCAACTAGAATTCCACAACTTCTTTGCACAGAGATAGATAAATTTTGCCTGGTCATATGCATACATTCCTGGATTGGATCCTGAACTTGTTCTACATCACTTACCATTACAACCAAGTGTCAAATCAGTAAAACAAAAATTGAGAAAAATGCATCCACAAATTGCTTTACTAGTTAAGGCAAAACTCAAGAAACTGTTAGACGTTGGTTTCATTAGATCAATCGACTATGCAGATTGGATTTCCAATCTTGTACCAGTCACCAAACCAACAAGGGGCATCCGCATTTGCACTGATTTTAGAGATATCAACAAGGCTTGTCCTAAGGATGACTTCCCTTTGCCTAACATAGACATGATAGTAGACATGACAGCAGGTTATGAGATGTTGTCCCTTATGGATGGATTTTCAGGATATAATCAGATCAGAATTGCAACTGAAGACCAACCTAAGACAACTTTCACTTGTCCTTGGGGAACATATTGCTGGAATGTTATGCCCTTTGGACTAAAAAATGCTAGAGCAACCTATCAACGTGCCATGACCACCATCTTTCATGATCTAGTACACACTCTTATGAAGGATTATGTCGATGACCTTATTGTTAAATCCAAGACAAGGGTAGAACATTTACAGGTATTAGACAAGATATTTCAAAGGCTAGAGAAGTATAAAGTGAGACTCAATCCCAAGAAATGTGTGTTTGGAGTCAAGTCAGGAAAGCTTTTAGGCTATTTCATTTCCAGACGAGGCATTGAAGTGGATCCGACTAAGGTGAAAGCAATCATAGACATGCCTCCACCAACTAATCTCAGTCAGCTAAGGAAATTACAAGGAAGACTGCAATCCATTAGAAGATTTATAGTGCAGTTAGCAGATAAGACACATCCTTTTCAACATCTACTTAAGAAAGGGGTACCCTTTGCATGGACAACTAGGTGCAGAGAGGCTTTTCAACTGATTAAGGAATATTTACTCACACCACCAGTTTTAATGCCACCTGTTGAAGGACAACCATTGATTCTTTATATTACAGCAACCCATTCATCACTCGAAGCATTGCTTGCACAGAATGACGATGAAGGTCATGAAAGGGCAGTCTATTATATCGGTCGAACTTTGGTAGGTTATGAGCTCAACTATAGTACCATTGAACGTGCCTATCTTGCAATAGTATTTACTACCCAAAAACTAAGGCACTATATGCTAAACCATCAAACAATGCTGATTGCTAAAATAGATCCTGTGAAATATCTTCTCAGCAAGGCATCATTAACAAGGCGACTGGCCAAATGGGTTATGATACTTAGTGAGTATGATATCTAATATGTAGAAAGAAAGGCTATTAAAGGACAAGTCATTGTTAATTAGTTAGGACGCACCAATACAAGCAGATTAGCCATTAGTTGCAGACTTTCCTGATGAGTTTATATTCACCATAGACACAAACATAACATGGAAATTGTACTTTGATGGCTCACATACAAATCATGGCTCAGGGGCTGGTATACTTTTTATCACACCACAGGGTGATTCCATCCCTAAGTCATTCAGGATTTCCTTCCCATGTACTAACAACATAGCAGGGAATGAAGCTCTAGTGACAGGGTTACGCATGACAGTCAAGTGGAAAATTAAGAACCTATAGGTATATGGTGATTCTCAACAAGTAATCAGATAGGTAAATGATGATTATGAGACTAAGGATGAGAAGCTTGCTCCATACAAATGAATGGCTGATAGCTTTAAAGAGTACTTTGAAAAAGTTGAATTTCATCAGATACCTCATGTTTTAAATAGGGTAGCAGACGCTATGGCTACAATTGCATCACTTCTAGACATTCCTAACAATGTTCCTAAGTTTGAGTTCTTGGTAGAACAACTTTTGGTCCCAACCTATGATATCCTAGATTCTGAAATGGTATGTGACATTGTTGGTCCTGATTCCCCATGGTACAAGGAAATATATGACTACCTTCATGCCGAAATCATACCCACTGGCCTCTCAAACAACCAACGTCGAGCATTCCTTCGTAAGTTAGCCAAATACACCATCGTCAGAGACACCCTATATAGATGTGCCTTAGATAATACCCTACTGAGATGTCTTGATTCTAATGAAGCACAAGCAACCTTACATGGGGTGCATGAGGGTATATGTGGGTCCAATTCTAGCGGTCCTACCTTAGCCAAAAAGATTATGAGATTGGGTTATTATTTACCTACTATGGAAAAGGACTCATATGTCTTTGTAAATAAATGTCGCCAATGCCAAGTTCATGGAGACTTGATACTTGCACCAGCACAGGAGCTCCCTCCTATAACATCACCATGGCCCTTCGCCCAATGGGGACTCGACCTCATAGGTAAGATCCATCCCACATCATCCAATGGCCATAACTTCATTATCACTGCCATTGAGTATTTTATGAAGTGGATTGAAGCTATTCCTATGACATACATTACCGACACACATATTTCTAAATTTATCCTGAACTATATCATCTGTCGGTATGGTGTCCCTCAGTCCATAATCACTGATAATGGCCACCCATTTAAGAATCAAGAAGTCTGCCATATTTGTGATGAATTTCATATTCAACATCACTTTTCCACTTCATACTACCCACAAGTTAACAGCCAAGTAGAGGCATCTAACAAAACCATCATTAGAATCCTCAAACAGACTGTCAATGATTCTGGCCGTGATTGGAATTTACAACTTAATCTCGCCTTATGGGCTTAACGCACAAGTATCCATACTCCCACTAGCACCACTCCCTATTCACTGATATTTGGTTCTGAAGCCATTCTTCCTATTGAGGTTGAGATTCCTTCCCTGAGGGTATCCTTGAAAGGGCACATTGATGATGAAGAGTACCGAGTATCGAGACTCCATGAGCTAGAATTCCTAGATGAGCAAAGACATAAGGCACTAGACCGTCTCCAAGCATATCAGAATCGCCTTTGTCATAGCTATAACAGGAAGGTCTTGAACAAAAAATTTGACATTGGTGACCTGGTTTTAATGGAGAACCCGAAGAATCAAGCAGAAAGAGACAAACTAGGAAAGTTTGAACCTAACTGGTTAGGATTGTATATTGTTACAGAAGCCTTTAGATCAAGAGTGTACCAACTCTCTACTCCTGAAGGGGAACCATTGTCCTCACTAATCAATAGTCTTCATCTGAAGAAGTTCTACGCATAGCTTCTGAGGGCCTTTCCTTAATTAGCCAAAAATACAAAAAAAATCATAAATAAAAAAATCGTTACTAAGGTGAAAACCTGGCAAACAAGTGTCTTGGTAACACCAAAAAAATTAGATAATCCATAAAATAGTAAAGAAAAATAATTCGTCCAATAGTGAAAACCACTTCGGTGGCGCTTTGGATAGGTACCATGATGAAAACTTGGCAAACATGCGCCATGTGTAGTTGACTTTGCTCCTTTGTCTACTATTATTCTAATCTAGCATACCCTGTACATACACCCCATCCCTATACATACTACCTAACCCTGTACATATCCCTTATATTTCCCATCCATCGCTTGTATATACCATTCATAATAAGTGGTAGTGTTTCCTGTAACCTGGAATGATTGACATCGAGTGCATTTCGTATTCCCCATTTTACCCTATTCATAATCAATTGGTCTTATACTCGACTGGGGAAAAACACTTGACATGTGTCATATTGGTTCCTACATCGGCTGTGTTGAAGAAGTAAAACCATAGAAAAATCCAAAAACATCACAAAATGACCTGAGAAAACACAAAAACATCAGAAAACTTCAAAAAGACAAAAAAAATCAAAACATGTCAAAAATCCAAAAACAGAGTTAGAGTCAGTCGCACTTGTCAGTCTTTCTTGTTAGTCGAACTACGTTGCCTCTGCGATTGGACGTAGGCAAGGCCATCTGCCGATGTGCCCCCGAGGCATTAGGTTAGTCCGTTTAGGTTAGTCAGTATAAAATCATGATTCAATCCATACGTCTATATGATAGGGTCATTGGTCGTGTCGAACTACGAGGTCTATGTGTGTATAACGTAGGCAAGGCCATCAATCAATGAGCCCCCAAGGCTGCACTAGGTCAGTCCTTTAGGGTTCGTCACATTCACTATCACACACATCTTCTATTTGTAGTCAGTCTTGTCATTCAAGGTCAAGTCGAACTACAGGTCTCTGCATGTATAATGTAGGCAAGGCCATCAATCGATGGGCCCCCGAGGCCGCACTAGGTCAGTCCTTTAGGGGTTGTCGTCACACACAGTCAATTACCAGCACATCATAGCAAGTCATGCATCAATCTGGTGAACAAATCAGCAATGTCTTTAAGTCAAATCAAACAACTTTCCAAATGAACCAATCCAAACAGATCAACTAATGTCTGCTACAGGATGTGTCCTTCCTGGAAACAAACATCATCAGAACAACCAACTTGTGTGTTGTACAGAATGAGTCCTTCTTGAATATGGATGTCAGTAAAATAATCTGTCTTATATAGGATGAGTCCTTCCTGCATATTGACATTGTCAAACAATCAAAGATAGCCTTACACAGGTTATCACATCAACGACATCTAACTCAACGTCTTATACGATACATGTCATCTGAAACTAGGCTTTGTCATGCTTTAGACAGATAGTCATAACATCGAAACCAGAATCAAAGTCTTATCCGATATGTGTATCTCTTAAAATCAAGCTCTATCAATCAATCCTTCTATCAATCAAAATGAATCACGCAAATAGATCAAGTTTTGGCAAATATTTTATTGGCTTTTTGACTTTTTGACTTATTTATCTTATCTTTTCATTCGACTTTATGATGGGAATTATGTTACTAGCTTTCTCAAGGATGTCCCATGAAGGATTTAGAGAAGCAACGATGTATCAAAATTATGTTTTCTTTGACTGTTGTCTGTCAATTGTCTTTTAAATTTTATTTTGAGTCATGTTACTAGCTTTCTCAAGGATGTCCCATAAAGGATTTAGAGGAGTGATGATGTCTCATGACCTGTATTTTACTTTGTTTGTTGTCTGTGGTTTGTCTTGACAAAAAGACTGGGGCAACTTGTGCCCTTAGTATGAGTTAACGACAATCCTTGTCTGCGACTGTCTGTTGTTAGCAAGTGGATGACCTTGCACACCTTGATCTATGTCATATCATGGTGTTTTTCTCCATTTTTATTAGTCCTGCCCAATGATGATAAAGTACAACACCTTTTATGATACATCGAAACATCGAAGATTGCTAATACTAACATCCATCACATTTCTTTCATTATTTCTCAATCTTTCTTTCCGCACTAACAGTTCTTCTTTCTTGCATTATGACGGAGTCATGTGACACACAACAATATAAATCATCTTGCATACACATTCATGTTAGAAAATATCATTTCCAGATCATACATCGTCAATCATACATACATCTTGCATTAGAAAATCTAAAAACATATAGGCATTCATCATATCTAGGACATCATGGCATAATAGACATTTCTCATCATAGATTACATATCATAAGCATTCCATGTACATAAAAAATGTAAATACATGCACCACATTACATCTGTATAGCATCACATGTAGAAAGTATTGTACATATAACATCATATTGCATCTCATAACTATGAAATTCAACATCACATAGAATCAACATCACATCATAGGCTGCATAAACACATCATAAAGTAGATACAATCATCCATCACAAGGCATATCATATAAACATAACATGTACAAATAAACAACTACATAATCAATAAATAGAAATGCATATCATGAGAATTTCCACCAAAATCATATATATATATATATATATATATATATATCACTCAACAATGTCACATCACAATGTCATAAGGTATCATAAATATGGAAGCCTGCAGGCTATACAATCATAATACAATGTCTCGATACATATCAAGAAGTGTCCCTATCTTGAATTGCCACTGCTATCATGGCTAGAGTGTGTGGATGACTAATGTCGGGAACCTGATGACCTGTGACCTGAGTGGGGCCTGTCATATGGACCTGATTTGCGTGGCTGATCCACACCCTTTGTGCTAACTATCCTGGTGTGGGTCCTATTTTGTGACCTCATGGCGCTCTCGAAATGGACGCCCTCTCTCGAGAAACCCTTTTGTCCTATAAATCCTCGGGATAATAAGCCTCCTCTCCCTAGCTCCGGGAATTAACCTTCTAGAAAATGCTCATTGCCTAGTACATGAGAGCTCGATTCTATGAATCTCTCGCCTACCTGCCTCTGTTAAGGACTTGATCTCTATCCATGACGACCTTGTCCCTCTCCATCTATACCAAATCCCTCTCAGACATCATAACCATCATCTGCTCCTCCAAGGATGCAATCTGGGACCGAAGTGTAGCAATGTCGGAATCAACTGCCTTTGTGTCAACCTGTCTAACCCTCGACACACCATCCTCCAAACTCCCTCCTGCATCCCATTCCCGACCCTCCCGGCCATGATCATCATCCTCCTCATCATCCCTCGGAGCAGGGAACCCACCAAGCCTGTAAGTAATCAATCTCTCATTCTCTGTCTTCTCCTCCTCTACATGAACCCTGGGAAACCACCTCCCCTTCAGCAGGATGCTCCTCCTCCCCACCCCCATTTGTTTGACATGTAACATCCTCCCCATCCCTCCTCACGAATCGGTGATAGTGGTGGCCTTCATCCCCTTTGTCCACACCTCCCTCTCCTACCACCTCACTGACCACCTCCATCACCACAACCTCCTCCACCTCTCTGACCTCTGCCTTTGCCACTCCTACCGCATGGTCCTGTCCCTCGCCGTTCTATCGACACAGGTTGATCTGGATCTGTAAGGGGTATTAGCCTATGCACAACCCACCACTGATCGTAAGCCTCTGTGGTACCTGGGTCTTCCGGACCATCTCTCCATCCCCACGAAATTGCCTGCAATGCATCAATATTTGCCTCATCCATAGCCATTGGAATCTTTGGACCCCACAGAGGAATCTCTCACGAGGACCTCGCAAACTCGGCCCGTCCTCTCGGCACATCGTGTACCTCTCCGAACTACCGCAATACATGATCTGGAAAGTGTCACTCTATAATGTGGACGTGTGAAACAGTCCGCCCAATCAAGTATTGTGTCTGGCGGAAAAAAGGAAAGTGCTCATCCTCATCTGACCACTCTGCACATCCCAGGTACGGTCTCCATGTAAATTGAACCATAGTATCTATGGCATGCCTGAAATACCTAGTATCTACCATGTGGTGCTGAGTGTTAGCCCCCGCATAATGGAAGCCATAAGGAGCTCCGTGCTGAACATAAACTGTAACTGGTGGATGAAAAATGGCAATGTGTTCCCACGCCCATACCATTAGGAGCGTGGTACCACAACTCATGGACTGAGCCTCTCAATAGGCTATATCATGCAAGTGAAAATATAGCATGCTAAGGAGATAGG